>LVTN01001220.1:7319-24421 GCA_001649415.1 Musa itinerans
CAATTGCTCTTCCGACGAGCTTCCGGCATACTTCCGACGACCATTTGACGAACTCTCGGCAATGCTCCAGCGGACTCCCGGCAAGCTCTTGGACTTTACGACGATCTTCTTGGTAAGTTCCGACAAGCTTCTTTGGCAAGCTCCTGGACTTCTCGGTTAGTTCCGGTAGAACTTCCGACGAACGTCCGGACTTCCGACAAACTCTCAAACTCCCAATGAGATCTCAATATTGACTCCGGCACAACACATGCTTTATGTCTTACTACTATCGTAGTTAATCCTACACACTTTTATCAACATATAGATTAGATCAAATAATTTACAATTGACTTCATCATCAAAATCCGATATTCAACAATCAAGGCATTCTTAAATCATATATTTTTTATCATAATTCAATATCTTGAAGTTTCAAGAAATAACACTATTGCAAGATCTTCTACAAAGGCTAAATATTGAGTGGTTGCTTCTATAACTACTTAACTTTATTAGATTCAATCATTCTATATTAATTATTTATCATAAGTTTTGATCTTCCATCGATATATTGTGATAATATCGGGGCAACATATTTATGTACAAATCTTATATTTCATTGTCAAAGCACATAGCTATTGATTTTTATTTTGTTCGTGATAAAGTTCAAAATTGTGAGCTACATGTCTCTCATGTCTCATCTTCTAATTGACTTATAGATGCTCTTACCAAGCCTTTATCTCACCAACAACTTCTATTTCGGTCCAAGATCTATGTCTCCAATGAGAGCACAATCTTACGGGAGCATATTAGGAAAGATATTAAGAAAAATAAATCATGATAAGATTATCATTATTTTCTCAATAATTTGATACTATGTTATCACGATTCTAAATCATAAAAATTATGATAACATATTCTATCAATAATAAAGATCATGTTCTTAATCTGATCTCCTACATTATGAAAAGATTTAGATGAATATTTTATATTTTATGATCTCTATATAAATTCATACCTACTATCAATAAAAATTCAATGTATATATTGAAATACAATGTGATACAAGTGTATTAAAATTCAATATATATATTGAAATACAATGTGATACAAGTGTATTGTACAGGTCCCAAATAACCGTGTTCTCTTGAGAAAACAAAGTCAATGGTGTTTATCCGTTTGAAGCCTGTACCGCAGAAATGATTTTTAGCAGTGTTTTTTTTAATTAGGAGCATAAATGCAAGGCAATGTCGATGATCGTGAATTTATACCTTTAGAAAAAGATTTCTTTATATCGAAACGATGTATATGACTTCAAAGGAATGCAAATCAACATAAGAAAAAGAAAAAAGAAATCTACTATTACTTCCCTTTGGAGTATAACTTGCGTTGTTGATGGAATCAGTCGTCGTCAGTAGAAATTGATAGACGAACACTGCAAGATTTGACATAGGCATTCTAAGTGATTTGATGTGCTCAGTTGGAATGATATCCACGTAATAATGGAGAACACCTACGAGCATGGCAATAGTAGAAGAGATATAGAGAGGGGAGAAAGGATGGGAAGAAGGAAAAAGAAAACAAGAAGTTAAATTAATAAAAACAGAGAAATTTCTATGTTAAAATATTATATATATATATATGTATATATATATATATATATATATGTATATATATATATGTATATATGTATATATATATATGTATATATGTATATATATACATATATACATATATATATATATATATATGTATATGTATATATATATAATTTATGTTTTGTCTATTTGACCCATCAATCTGATATATGACCACTATAACTACGATGCAAACGCTTCACCAAGCAAGACCACGGTCTCACTATTAACGGTCTTACCAACAATCTCCATGATTACCTTCAAAATTATAGCAAACGATCATAAAATTTAGAACAATCTGTTAGCCTGTAGCCAGCCGAGCAAATTAAATTTATATTTTGGCTCATACAAGAAACAAATCATGGATGACGTTCACGTGGAGCTTTTTGAGCTTTTGAATATTTATGGCTATTGAGTAAATTACCTTAACTAACAATACGATTCCAAGTAGTTCAAAACTAACATACTTCCAACTTATGATAGCTAAAGTTAAAAAAAAAAAAAACTAGGATCGTAAGTCCGGACATGCAATCATTTGGACAATATGAAGAAACAGAGAACACAGATCCTCAAGCTTATGATTTTCCCATTCAAAACTTACGCTAGTGGCAAAACAGTATGGTTTAGAATTGTTCTGAAAATTAACTACTCATCCCACCACCTATAATGTAGAAAAGATTATGCTGACTGAATGGTAACAGTTATGTCTACAAAATCATGTAGTTTCTAAACACTGTCTACTTCTATACAGAAGAGGCATAAGAATACATAGGTACACAACAGAAACAAAATAATAAAACTCACGAGTATGTACAATATGAAGCTTTCTGCAACTTCTCAAAGCAATTAGCATGGAAGCAGACTTCCAATCTTTGCCGAATGAAGAACATTCTGTAGCTTCCCACAAGGCCATGCAATTAATTATTGTCAGGGTCGTAGGCCACATGTTGATTTGAGCCTTAAATAACACAGC
This sequence comes from Musa itinerans, assembly GCA_001649415.1. NCBI lineage: Eukaryota > Viridiplantae > Streptophyta > Magnoliopsida > Zingiberales > Musaceae > Musa > Musa itinerans. The sequence goes on from LVTN01001220.1 coordinate 9,906, forward strand.
ATGTTCAAGTTCTGCCACTTTTGATCTGTTCAACCATGCTTCTGGCCAATTGCTTTACAATCTGAAGTGAAAGACACCAACCAGTAGAGGGTGTGCTTGCTCTACCCATGGAAGTCCTCGTAAGAAGATGCACCGGAGGAATCACTTTGAAAAGGTGTGGTTTCTCTCGGAGTCGATGGGACTGAATCGCGTTGCAGTGTCAACCCTTAAGAAGAAAAAGAATCAAAAAACAAGTTAGTGAGACATCAAAGAGAGTGGCCATTCTGTGCTTGATATCCTAGAAAATCAATAACAGAGAAAAATGCTAATAGAACTCTTCACTAATGCTAGCAAATAATGGGGATCAAAAGGATAGGGTAGTTGCTATGTGCTAAATACCAATGAAAACCAAGAATGGAAGAAAAAATGCATGAGGCTGGTAAAAGGCTCTAGTGGAAAATGCTTGCAGCCCATTACTTAGGTTGTCGTGTATGTGACTAATGAAAAAAAAAAAAAGAGAAGGAAAACATTTAACAGTCAAGATATTTGTTTCAACCATTTTGTTGAGAAATCTGTTGGATCCACAACCATTTAAATTTGGCCAGCAGTGAATTATAAATGTGAACCTAGGTTACATTCGAGAATACCTAATCCCAAGGTTGATGTCATGAACACATTGTTGCATCACAGATGGAGAACGGTACCGGGGGAGAGAAAAAGAGAGGGTGTTGGGATGAGCCATCGGAAGTGATAATTCTAGCCCTCCAACAAAATCTAAAATCTAGACTACGACAAAGTATGAAATGTGGAGGTGAAGGTCTTTTTCAGGAACCATGTTTAACTTGAAAAGGTCACTTCTATAATAAACAAAATGAATGTATTGAAACATAGAACTACCTGAATTCTTTTGTCCTCTTGACCGGAACTTCTTAGTGTGCCGCCTTATAAGCTTCTTAGCTTTTGTTATGGTCAATTGTCTGGCAAATGGAGAGAACTCAACATCACTCTCACTCCACTCACCATGATAGTCATTTTCTGCATCACCTCTCATAGTTCTCAGCACGAATGCTTTAGCTTTGCGCCGCTGAGAATTGAAAAGCCCTCTGATGGAAGTGACAAAACCATCACCAGCCCCATCACTTGGCCGCTTAAGCCAAGATATAGGGAACTGATCAGATTTTCCAGGCTGACCTCCATCACTATCACTGAAGTTAAGATCAATCTCAGGAACAGAATTCTCATGTACCTCTCGGTGGCTTTGGGCTTTATCCTTGAATTTCTTACCCTAAATGAGAAAATGTTGTGACAAAGTTGAATGGTCTGATTAACATATCAAGCACAGATTATTTGAATCTAAATATTAATAAAAATCCAAATTAGTTCTCTACAGAGGCCATGTGATACATGTAATTAACTAGAAGAATTACAATTAGCTAAATCTTTTCATTATGCATTGCCGCTAAATGCATCTAAAGGCATCATATGATGTTTACCACTTATTCTAGTTTACCATACTTGCCTGCATGCCAGTTACTGACTTCAGGACTCCCCAGATAATATGTTTCTTAACTCGCGAAAATAGCCTCCTCCAGGTGCCAGTAAAATCAACACGGTGAAAAGTGTCCATCAGCAGCCTCAAATCATTAACAGCAAATCTTGATCCCTCATAAGTAACGAGTAACTCAACCTGTAAGGGAGTAAATCAGAGATGAGAATTAAGTAATTCATTAACAACAGCATACTGAATTGCCAATATTGATTTAGATGTCAGAAACAACCAACCTGGCTTATCTTGATGTTATGAAATTCCATCATTTTTCGGGCTCTAGCTCTTTTTTCATCTTGAGTTTTCCCTACTCGCTTTTCCTCATGAGACAAACGACCTGATTTAACAGACTTTGAGTCTTTTGGTTTATTTCTGGATGTTTCATTAGCTGTGTGCTGATTTTCCGGCATTGAGTTAAGAGGCCCACTTTTTGAGGAGACAGTCAAAGATTGAACTTGCAAAACAAGCTCATTGGCTACAGACTCTGCCACATTTTCTTCCCATGTTCTATCAAATGAAGATGTTCGCCTAAGTTCTGGATTTGAACCACAGACCATATTTGCTTTTAAGCTCTGCAACTTAGAGACCTGCAAACAAATCTCCATTTAAGGAATATAATAATAATCCAACTGTGTTATTTCATAATGATGCATGTTGTGAAACTTCCAACACTTCGATTAACTAAAATTGATAATTTGTTAGACATATAACACAAAGTTCAAAAGACATCATTAATAATGAAGAAGTTGAACTATAAGCATTTTTTAAAATAAGAATTTCTTGTCAAAAAGTTGAGCATAAATTACCTGAGAAGAATCAGCATGAACAGCAGTGTGAGTAGACCCAACATTCGCCGACATAGCTGCAGTTGCACTCAGTCTACCTGAAGCCTCAGAATCTCTTGTAGATTGGCTAGTTGAAGCTGCTTCAAGGCCACCAAAGTTTTTCCTTGGACGTCTTGAACCAGCAGTCGTGGAAACTTTCCAGACTTCCTTTTTTTTTTTAATAGAAACACAACAAACTCAAAGTAGTTTATGAGAATATCATGGACATATAATAATGAAAAATTTACAAACTATGACTAACCTGCCGTCTTTGTGAATCTTGTTCTTCTTCTGGGAAAAAGTAATCCCACATCATTCTGTACATAGTTTCAGTTAAATAAATCTTCAATGGATAGATCTCCACCTACAATGATCATTTGTTAATAGAACAGTATATAGTGTTAAATATTATATAAATCCAAGAAAAGGCAATAATTAACTCTTTTTTCTAGAGATTAAACTGTTAAAAACATGAAACCACAGCATTAAAATGAGTTATATTCTCACATAGAGCAAGCAGAAAGCAATCATACAACTTGAACACTACGAAGCAAAAGATGTACATGCAAGTATAAACATGATGCTTAAAGCTTATATAACAAAAGAAGTTTATGGACAAAATTCAAGCAAGAAACAATCAACACAGAAGTCATTCTTAGAAGTGGAGTACAAAGCATGGAATTCAAGTTCATCTGGCTCGGGCTCAGCATGGAATTCAATTTACCCATCCGAACCTGAACCGAGTCATGGAGCAGCCCCATTTTGGGCAGTCCAGTCTGGTCTGGCCTAATTAAAAAAGAAAATGTCAAAACCATCTAGAGATCGCGAGTCCTCTTCTTTGTACGCACAGAGTGCGCGAGCCCTTTTCACTGTACATGAGGGCGTGCTGCTGCCCACTGATTCGCCACCCATCGTGTGCCGGCGACCTTGGGTATGCTTTCTCCTCTCCTCCTCTTCCTCTACCTCACTGTTTCCTCTTCTTCCTTCCTCTTTCTCCTCCACAGCCTCCTCTTCCTCCTCATCTTTCTCCTCCATTGCCTAGTCCTATTCTTCCTCCACCACCTCCTCCATTGCCTCCTCTTCTCCCTTGCTCCTCGCTCTTCCTCCTTCCACCTCTTCCTCAACCATCTTCTCTTCTTCTTTCCTCTTCCTCCACCACCTCCTCTTCTTCCTCTTCTTCCTCTTTCTCCACCCCCTCTTTTTTTGTCATCTTTAGTACATACCGGTGTATCATGTGTTGGTATACTAGTGTACCAGTTTGGCCAGGAATCAGTAGAGTATGAAATTGCATTCATTGGTACAAAGTGAAGGGATGATCAGTTCATAGTCAGTTCAACTGAATGGATATGAGTAGCAAGTATCAACTTAATTTTATAAGTCATGTGCAATTCTTTACATGCATATAGAAGATTCACAGTGTAACTATATTTTATGACTATTTTGGTTATGGTCTTAGCAACTATAACTTGATAATCTTAAGTATGGTATATATATAAGCATTAACTGTTTCACATTCACAAAATATATATATATATATATATTACCAAAAAAGGAATGACTCTTTGCTTTGCATCTTATGAACCATGATGCTTCCTCTGTTTGAGTAGATCCAAAGCACTCACCAAAACGCTGATCTAAAGTGAAGGTTATCTGCAATGGATTTTTTTAATTCTTGAAGGTTATTATCATTGGTTGTTGTAGTAGAATATGGCATTTGAGTTCATAGGATGGGACTTAGCAAGCACATGCAGATATGGTGCCACTGTGAGTTTGGGTCATAGCAGCAGCTGCAAGCTCAAGCTATGTAACCATATATTGACTTTGGTTGAGATTTAGGTCCATAGGAACAGTTTAGCCCAATCACCTCATTACAAAACACAGTTTTTCTACAATGCTCAGTCCTACAAAAATGAAGAGGAAAGGCTTTCAACATCCTCCACTTGGATAGGATACCTACTTATGCTCCATTTTTATCATTGATGGGATGGTATTGTATCACTTGATTAAGGCTGATACTAAATTAAGGAGGAAGAAAGATATCAAATAAGGGAGTGAAATGTTCGCTGTTGTTCAACAGTAGTATCCAGCGATCAATTTCAGCAAAAAGCCTATACTAGTATCTCAGTTTTCCATTATACTTTGGAGTTCAGGCTTATTGTCCTTTTAATAAGTTATTCACCTGCTTGGTTTTAGCAATCATCTGGCCTTTTCTTTCCACAATTTGTAATTTTTCTCCTCTCCCTCTTCTTCCCAACTCATGCATTCAAAGCATTGAATATTGTGGAAAGAAAATATATGGATTACTCTTCGAGAGAACTACTGGTTGGCATGTGCCATAACTGAATTTAAGTTTGAGGCCCAAATCAGACTCATTGCACCCACAATGATGCATGACTGTAGGAGCAGACAGTAGGCAAGATATTAGCGGAGAAAGGTTTTTTGATGCATCAAGGCATTATACTTTAAAATGTATTTCAACCAGTTTTGGTTGAGACCAGTAGAGTTCGACCAAACTAGGCTAATTTCTAGAATTTCAACTGGTTTCAACTGCAACCAGATACATTCCTTAGTCAAAATCAAGCACTTAATGTACCAGACTCTGGTCAGCCACCTGGTACAGGTTATATTATAAACTAAAAGCATGTGTACTTGTTTTATGTCAGAAGAATGGACTTGAAGTTTTTTCTTTTATCAATGCTTAGATCATGGGTTTTAATAGCGCCAGATACAGTATGATTCGGGTAATATTTATTGATTCGATAGTCTACCAATACGTTCAAGTCTGGTACTCCGAGTACTACCCTGTATGGGCCTTGTACTGGGCTTCCTGCCTGGTATATATACCTGGTAAGGGCCTATGCCACGCAGCAAGCATACCAACCTTGATGAGACTACGAACTAGTCATTAAGGCTTGTTGGGTGGCTATCAGCAGCCCCCACAAGTCCCTTTCTTCTCCTCACAGTCTCACTGCCTCTCTCACTCTCATTCTCTTTGAAATTTCTCTGAAAAATCATCTAATTTTCTCTCAACTCCCTTACAAACTATTGGAAGATCATTTGGGGTGGTTGATTTGCACAAGAAGAAGATTGAATCTCAAGAATTTGATAAAATTCTCTTCAAATCAATGTAAATCCAAGCCAATCTCTAAGCTGGTTTCATGCAATCAGGTTAAGGTTTATGATTATTTTTCAATATGTGTCATAGACTAAGGCTAGATGTTCAAAATTGAAGCCTAGATTCTTGTCGATCACAAATGAGCAACCTTGAATTGCAAAATGGTTTGAACTCTGAAGAGGGATACCTATGCAGATGAAGATATTCTTTTCTAGCTCTATTACTAACATCCACCTGTCAATCTACGGATACCAATGACAGTCAACCAAACATAATTGAAAAGTGCAATTATCAATGCAGGCAAACCAAAGAATTATTTTCCATTTGTAAATGCAAAATCCGTGGTTGCAAATGACACTAGTTATGAGAAATGGAAAAACCTTTTAACATATTTATATGAATTCTACAAATTCAATTGTTTATATCTGATTAACCAACTACTACATTTGTTTGACAAAATGGCATATTTAAAGAAGATCTGTAACAAAAAATATTGAAAATTTTGATAAAAAGATGCTAAAAAATATTATTAGGACTTCTTACAAGCTTCTTATGCTATTTCATTAACATAATTGTAAAATTCTAGTCAAGAACCTATTGGCGCAAAACAATAGAAAAGAAAAATTACTTTACTCAGCTAATCCTTTAAGAACAGACCAGCATATGGATTCACAATATAATGTCAATGGTCACACAAAAATTAATAGAACAATTAAAGAACTAGCTATATTTGATGGAATGAATTTTGGGCAATTGCAAAACAACAGATATAAAAAATATCAGTGTCACTCTAATGAAAATGTTAGGATTAATGTTTGCTGGTATATAACTTATAAAACATAAAGCATTTACATTCTAGAACACCTAGGGAAAACTTTATCTTGAAGATAAAATGAGAACTTGTTGAAGGTGGTGAAACTGTGAAAGTATGTTCAAAGGAATGGTGGTGCAAGGAAAGGTATAGAATGACGTTAAAGAAATATTGATCCTACTTTGAAGTGTAATTTTACCCTCAGTAGGGCTCAAATGTGAAAAGATCCTCTATAGCTGAAACCAAATAGTTGAGACAGAATTTTAAAGATGCTCTATAGTTGAAACCAAATAGTTGAGACCAAGAATTTAAGTTTTGGCCTGAATGCCAAAACATGTATGTTGATATGAGCTAGTTAATACTATAGATCAGGGTCTGCAATACCAAATTGTACCACCCGGTACGGGCGGTATGTACCGGTCCGACAGGCTACCGGTACGCAGGCCGCCCGCTACCGGGCGGTACGTTAAAAAAAAACCCGTATCGGACGATACGGGGTAATATCGGGCGGTAACGGTTGAAATTTCGACTGCTACCGCCCGACACAACTTGGTAACGGTCGATTTCGACCGTTACCGCCTGGTACAACTCGGTGCCAGTGCACTAAAGCAGTGCACTTCGACCGTTACCGCCCAACACAACTCGGTAACGGTCGATTTTGACCGTTACCACCTGGTACAACTCGGTACCAGTGCACTGAAGCAGTGCACTGTAGCAGTAGCAGTGTAGCAGTACACTGTAGTGTAACAGTAGCAGTATACAGTACAATTTGGTACTGTAGCAGTGCACTGTAGCAGTAACAGTGCACTGTGCTCGGTACACCTGGGTGTACCGCTCGATATACCGTACCGAGCCCATGTCGAAACACCGGTACGATACGGTATTGCGAACCTTGCTATAGATAGACCTAATTTTGACCACTTTTGGAAACAATGTGAGGGATGAAACAAAAATGATGATAGTGATGTCAGACAAAATTGCGAGAAGCAATTGTAGTGGATGAGAATGAAGAGAGGAAAGCTAAATGGTGGTGGCTAAAACAGTGGACGTTCTTGTATTGAAGTATGTGAGTGCTCGACTGAAAGGAAGAGATAAAATGGTGCATTAACCTAAACAAGTCAAGAAAGGCATGAAAGTGATATACAGGAATGGGATGTGCATCTTCTGCATCATACAAAATTCCTCTATTGGCAATAAGGTCAAATATGCTTAATCATCTACAAACTATACAAGTGTAACCTGGAAAAGTTCAAGAGGTGAATTTCCATCCTTTGGAGCACCTTGCTTGGCATCCACTCGAAGCATTACATTTCTGCATTGACATTTTGGTACTTGGATATCAGTGGAATAGATAAAAAAAAGTTTTCTTTGTTTTCCATAATTAAATAACATTCAACTTATATAAGGGACCAAAATAAGTTGAAAGAATCATGGTCATAATTGTGTCAAAGAAACAAAAGATATCATATATTATTATCTTAAGAATACACTAACATCTCCATGTACATACTTGTGAAAAAGATATCATTAGAAAATGAAGATTATGTTTTTTTTTTAACTATTTAACACAGCAGAACACAATCATAGTAGATAATAATTCATAAAAGTTTAAGTTACTGTTCACACAAATTTGCTAATTTAGAAATTATTATAATGAAGCATGACACATAATAGCAGAAGAAAGCAATATGTTATCTTTTTCAATATTCATTATCATGTATGCCAATGAGTATCTAAAAATTGTACACAAGAAAATACTATTGGAACTAGATAGAAAAAAATTAGTTATGATTTTTCAATAATAAGAATTTCTAATTACAGTGAAATGTGACATAGAATAGAAGCAGAATTATTGTTTTTCTTCTTTATTGTTGATGGTTATGTATGCTTTTTGGTGATACCAGAGAGCTGAAATAGCTGCAAATGATGGTAAAATCTGCTTGGACTTAGACTTGTTGCCAAACAATAATATCTACCGAATCCTTGATTCTGAAAGAGGAAGATAGCAGGATCAGGATTAAGATGCCCGACATAACTGACAAGTCACTCAACAAAACATGTAATGAAAGTGAAAAACCAATTAATCAATTAAACAAAACACTATTATATGGTTCTTTGTCTTCCTTGAACTTCTAGATTTCTAATGAAATAAAAAAATTGAGTTGCTCATTATAATTTTTAGGATTGTGGTCATGGATTTCACTTTCGGCCAGTTAACGTTTGGTATTTACTAGTCTGGGTGTGAATCAAGATGCAGATTGCTCTATTTTGGGCCATTCGATTTTTCTTTTTGCAGATGTATGTGTGGGTTTTCTCTTATAAAAGGGCCTGAGACAAATATTTAGGGCTTGATTTTTTATTTTAAAAGGATTGATTTGGATGCTTTTCCCTTTCTCCCACTTTGCAATGCTGCACAATTGTCACTACACATTCTCCCTCTTGTTGTCACACGGTTGTTGCTCACTGCTTGTCACCCACCACCAACCGACGACCTCCGCCACATCTCTAGTATTTCTCTTTCTCCTCTTCTCCTTCTCCTCTTCCATTTCACCCCCTCCCTGAGCCTCATCTCAAGTATTTCTGTCTCCTCTTATTCTCCTTCTCATCCTCATCCTCTTCTACCCCCCACTCGACGATGGCCTTCACCTCATCCCCAGTATTTCTCTTAAATACTTCTTCCTTCACCCTTTTTCATCCTTCCTCCATCTCCCTTCCCCCTCCCTTATAAAAATAGTATCATGGTACATGCCAGTGTACCATGTGCTGGTAGATCAGCATTGACCAGATCCGGGTCTAGTACATGAAATTTCATTCCTTGCTTGTGGAATGTATTGTTATCTGGTTGTGGCAAACATGGTTCCCCTTACTAGTCCGTACCAGTGTACCGACTAGTTGTCGGTATGGTGTGTATCAAGCTATACCAAGCTGTATCGAGCATACCGACACGATATATGAAGACGTATTGATGTACTGCTTGTACCAGTCTCCTATCGGACCGGTACGTACCACTCATACTGAATGGTACGGTGAACCCTGGTGGCTAGTATATATAGAGTACAAAGTTTTTAAAACCTCGTAACAAACATGGCAAATCAAAAAGTTTACAAGTGAAAGAAAAACACTTCCACGGATTTTGAGATACAAAATTGGTGTCTTGTAAATTAGTGTAGCACTAGTTAGATATAATTAAGAATTTTCTAAGGTAGATTGCATGCCATAGATCAATCAAAACTTTTTGGTACATTAACAAGGTAAGTAATCTAAGTTGAAGGCTTCAAAGTCAACACAAAATGATAAAAGAAATGGCAAATAAGCATGTCCTAAAATACACAATTATTAGATGCCGTGAGAATAGTTTCACACGCGAACCCTACACGAATACTGCATTAATCTAAAGTAGAGTCACATTGAGGACCCTGAACCATCTTGGTGGTAGGAGCAAGATCTAAAGTTGGTATTATCATATTCTACATCAAATTTATTATTATTAGAAATTACGTCTTGTTAATGTATACATTTATTATTTAGAATTTAGATACAATATGTGGTCCTTATATGATATGCTTTTTGCATAATTACTTATTATTTTTTAGACTGAAACCACTTCGAATTTATATAATTTGACTGTCTAAATAAAAAAGGTTGGAAACAACCCTAAACTAGGTATTTTTCGGATTCTGACAGGCTCAGGTCACTCGAAACTGGTGCCACAGCATACACTGATGTATGTGTTAGTATATGCTGGTTTGGATTGGACCAATACTGGTGCTGTACCAGTATTGGCATGGGCCATACAACCAAGCAAGGTCGCCATACCAAGCTTCTCAGGAAGCATACTAGTATAGAAAAGTACAAAGTGGTGAGCCTAATCAGAACCTTTTTTCTTTAACTTATGATAGTTGTCATAGTTTTCTCTTTGTTCTTTCGCTCTTTCTGCAACTCTCTGTCTTTTTGTCCTATTCCATATTGTCCGAGTCATTACCTCCTACCTGTATGCATCCTCATCCTCATCCACAACCTCTCTTCCTCCTCTGTCTCTTCCTCCTGCTCCACCTCATCCACCACCTCATATCTCTCTCTTTGTTTCATCTGGTTTTGATACAATATGCCCCAAGATTTCTTGGCTATATATGGTTGGAAAAAGGTTTGAAAGGCATCACATGAGCTCTTCCTCTCTTTCTCACATATGTGCTTCCTCCTCCCCTCCTATTCCACCTCATCCTTCTCCCAGCTACATTATTGTAGCCACCTCCACTCCACCACATTGCCGCTACCACCTCCTCGTCCTGTACTTCCTCCGATCTTTATGCCTCCTCCACCGCTACCTCCTCATCTTCATCCTCTTCCTCCTCTCCTGTTCTATCCCTTTCTTTCTTAAACTATAGGATATAAAATTTAAGACTGAAAACACCAATAGAATCTAAGATTTTAGAACAACAAGAATGTGCAAGTATATAAAGGACAACTCTCGTAATATATAGCAGAAGAATGAGCTCAATTAGTTTTGAAGGCTGTAAAACTTCAAATTGTAAAAGACTTTCAATAGATCAAGTATTCAATAGGATGAGAAGATCGAAAAATAAATAAGGAAAATATAAATATGAAACTATAGCAAAAAGATAAAAAATGAAGATATATCATGTTGTGTGCTGGTGCCCTTTAGGTTGTTCTAGTGTCTGGAAAAGTGTTGGAATAAACATAACAATTGTCCAAGACGAGCATGATTAGATATATGTACAGCACCAAGGAAATTGATTGTACCAGTCAATACAGTTTGGTAGTTACCAATCTGGTGAAGCGTAGGTATGTACCAGTCTGACAAGAACCAATAGTAAGACCATAGAGGCCAATTGGATCAATATTTTTTATTGTTTGTTCTGGTGGTACCATGTGTAAACCTGGTATTCGACTGGTTTTTGAAACTGGAGTTGGAACAAGATTTAAATTTTTGTTTCATGCCATCAGAAATAATAAAAAAGTAATTGCATTCACAAGAAACTGAGATATAATATTTCGGGACACTGAACATAATCATATAACTAAGCTAAATGTTGTGAAAACATAAACCCTAAAAAAACATTACAATGAAAATATGATAAAATAGAGATCAGTCTGTGCAGGTAAACAATGTCTCCAGGTCATTGTGTTTTGAAGCATCTTGGTCTTGACATGAGGATAGCCAACCTTAGAGTGACAAAGGACCTTTAGGACCCTTCTTATTGAATCTAACCTTAGAAATAATAAGTTAGCAAACCAGTTGACCATTTGATTGCAAAAAGAATTCCTGAACAAGCTCTTCTTCAAAGACAATTTGACATTTATGTCAGTCTGATGACAATAAGCACCATTAGAGTTCCCTTCACTATCATGCTGAGAGTATAAAGGGTAACCTAGATTAGCAGTCATCATTGACATAAACACCTACCCACCTCAATAGGACCATGAGCATTGCACATAACTGATGTTTGTATCTTGTCAAGTTCTATAGTTCTATGGATATTTTCTTTATTTCTTATTTCTTGTTGTTCATCTTACATTATCAACTTATTAAAGCATAGCACATACTGCATCATGACACTTCTACATACTGGCAGCTCAAGGTTGACACAAGGCATGCTTCCAGCAAGGTAATTTTGGTCTAGGAAATATATTTTTTAATTTCTTTGATAGATAAATTATTTCATAGAGGTACTTTTGTTACCCACATATTCGTTTCATTGTGGCTACAGATTGATCATGAAGAACTAATTATCCAGAAAAATAAAACCAGTGGCAAAGAGATAACACAACATCAGTGACACGAGATGATTATGCACAAAATATCATAAATCAAGATAGTCTGTAGTATGTACAAGTTATATATAGTGACTACCATGGCCAAAAAACTGTCATTTAACTAGCAGAACATAAGAGAAACAGATGGTCTTACTTTCCCCATTCTGGAGGAGCATTCCAAGCTGATAATAGCATGTCCGACTTGGCATTGGGCAGGCAATTTCTCACAACAAAAGACTTGGTAGTAAATCGAGCAAAACCAATATTTTTTTAATCTCAATCAAAATCATATATCTGACATAACATTTGTAAAGGCAATGGATATTATTATATGATGATTAAAAATCACTAGACTTACAAATAATTATAAGCAAAATAATAACAAAATGTCTCATATTCTTTACAAAATGAATCTAAAACTGCCACAAATATGTTAGGAGCAAATTAATGGATTCTATGATTATACACTACATTGACAAGCTTCAAACAACAATATAATTCACATGAAATAAAGCACAAAAGCTATTTAGGAAAATAATTTTATTCCATTCAATTCTGGTTTTTCAACTCATTAAGACAATAGAGCTGTGATATAGTTGTTGATAATCATTTGGAAAACATTGTTTAAGATGCACCCAAAATCCCTTCTGCAATGTTAGTTCTGAACTTCTGATCACCAACTGACTATGCACAGAAAAACCAAGATAAACTGAAGGTCTGGAGTTTGAAGAGTGGCAATGATAATATAGATTCTCCTAAGAAAAGATGAGAAGCAAATTATCTATGTATATATATCTATCATCCATCGTCAAGCCTTCTACATGGCAATGCTAGAGTTCTGACTGCTTGTGATTAATAACACAGCTCAAATAAAAGTTCACTAATTTATCAACTTATATTCATAACTGAAAAAAATGAGGTGTGCTATTTGACAAATTTAAAATATGAACCTACAAGAGTTGCTCAATTTTTCTGAAACTATAGTATCTCAGAAAGATGCATATTAACTTATTTTTTCTTGTGGTTGTATTTTTGGTTGAAGATACATGACTCCCCAACACAACATATAAACATGTAACAGAAGGTACTCTTAGAAAGACCAATTTCACAAAAAGAGTGTGGTTGCATAATGAAGTACTGCATGGCCTTTTTGTCATCAGCTAAGCCACAAGATAATGACTAAAAAAAGATATACTTGTAATATCATTATTATTTTTTTCTTTTAAGCATTCTGCTGAAGAACTCTAATGGTCCTACCAGACATGCAGCAAAAATTAAATAAATTTTTGAAAAGTTTAAAAAGAAGGATTTAGGTGTAGGAAGCCCTACACATTATCCTGCACTTAGTGACATCAGAACCAAGCATGTGTGAACAAAAAAAAGGGTGAATTTGGAAGCTCTCACCAAAGGTATGGTCCAAACTTGAATCCTCCAAGTTATGAGCTCCAAGTTCCATAAGTTTGAAAGGAACTAGCTAACACAAATGACTTGATGGAAGGTCATAAGGATGCAAAACATTATTGTTTTGTAGTATCAGATACATAAATCGATACGAGACAAGAAGTAGAGCTAATTTTCGGATGAATTATTCATTATATACAATGTTTGTGAAGTCATTTGATGTGTTCACCTTTATAAATATAGAAGAAAGACAATTAAACTACTTGAAAAATTTGTGGAACATATTTGAGAGACTAATGTTGTTTATCAGATTAACTTTTTTGCCATTATTGTTATAAATTTTGCAATCCTAGTTCTTCTATTCAAGGTTTGCAATACCGAATGATACCGCTCGTACCGAGCGGTATGTACCGGTCTGTCAGTAGACTGATACATGGACCGTCCACTACCGAGCAGTAGCGTCGATTGAGATTGTTATCGTCGACGGTGACCGAGGGAGAAGAAAGAGGGAGAAGGTGAAAGAAGAGGCAGAAAGGGAAGAAAGAAACAGAAAAAAAAAAAGAGAACCAGAGATCAGCATCGCTATCCTTGTCTGCGGTTACTTCTCATCCGTACACTGGGAGAAGAGTATTGGCATCGCGGGCGAAGAGAGGCAACGCCTCAGTAAAAATTTTTTTTTTTTCAAGGGGACGTCACCCGAGGCAGCGTCGCAAATTTTTTTTTGTTTCTGCGACGTCGCCTCGACAACGTTGCAAATGTTTCCTTTTTTTCTGCGACATCTAAAAATTTTTTTTTTTCTATGAGGTCGCCCGAGAAGAGAGGCGACCTCGCAAATTTTTTTTTTTTTTTTGCGACGTCGTCTCAGTGACATCACCCCGCGTGGGGAGAAGAGAGGTATACCGAGCGATTTACCTCTCTTTTATATATATATACCGCATGGCAAGTAATACAGTTTCGAATAATACCGCCCGTATCGGGCGGTACGTACCGGTCCGTCAATTGACCGGTACACGGACCGTCCGTTACCGGACGGTATATATATATATATATATATATATATATATA
>LVTN01001220.1:24450-34687 GCA_001649415.1 Musa itinerans
ATATATATATATATAAATGAGATGACGTCGCCAAGCCTGGGAGAAGAGAGAGGCGACGTTGCTTCGGCGACGTCGCCGAATTATATATATATATACCGAGTAGTATACCGCTCAGTATACAGTATCATATCGTACCGAGCGAATGTCGAAATGCCGATACGGTATGAAATTTCAAACCTTGCCGCTTGGTATACAGTAAGTACCGTACCATACCGAGCATATCTTGAAATTTCAATATGGTACGAAATTTCAATCCTTGCTTCTATTATGTTTTTGGCACTATCATTTGTTAAATACTTTCATTAGTAAAATTATTACAAGCATAAAGGTCACATTTATATTGAATTCCTTGAGCAAATCATTGTGTTAATTTTACATTAGACTAGAACATTTTCAAAAATAATTTATGCAATTTTGGGTACCAAACTTGTGTGGGCCCATGACCTATTCATACGTATCATGTGTCCATACTACAGAATTTACCATGTGCTGACCAAGGGGGGGTAGGAGGAAGAGGAAGAGAAATGAAGAAGAGGAGTAGCTAAAGGGAGGAGATGGTGATAGTCAGTCCGCAATGAGAAGACAGAGAGGGCTTATGAAGAAAGAATCAGTGTTTTTAAAATTAAAACTAATTTTCTGTTTTAAAATCAAACCATACCGGACCGATGGCTAGAGGTTAACAACACTTTCACAAAATTTCTACCAGGTCCTAAGTTTTTAGCCAGTTTTAACACAAATAAATAAAAGAGAGAGAAGTAAATGGAGAGGACTTAACAAAACACAACATAGCTACAACTAATAGAATCTAACAAGCACAAAAACTATATCATGAGATTAATTTCTAAGTTGCTACCAGACTTTAGATAATTAATCTACGAGTTTTCTTGCTGGTTCATTTTTTTCTTGCTATAAATAGCATTTCTTTAGTAAGAAAATAATATATCAAAAATAATAAATATTCATCATTGAAGAAAAATAATCTTTCTATTATTTTCCAGAAAGAATATGCAAATACATACCATCTCGTTGATTTCAGCTTCAGCAAAAGATTTTCCATCTGCAAGCATAGTCCAGACAACCTTACCGATTCTCATGGAAATTCGCATAGCATATGATGGGCTTTTGTTCTTTTCTTTCTCCATTAGACGTAGTTGTGCAGCTTTTTGCAAAGCCATCCTCAATGCAGAAGATGCTGTCTTTCTGGACTTCTGTACATTTAATAGCTCTTTCTTCAGTCCTTGGACCTGGTAAAATGATAAATACCGTAGGGTGAAAAGAAAAAGAATTAGCTTTGAAACTTTCTATCATGTGGGAGAAGTACCACCAGTTCTGTCAAAAATTCTGTAAGGCGGATGTGCAAGTTTCAGTTATCAACTAGACTGGTACCATGCCAGCATATCAGGCTGTACACCAACCCGTAGATCAACAAAAAGCTAGGGAAGTATACATTCAAGTGCTAGTTCCTGATTGAGCGAACATCATTTTACACTTGAATGGATGTTGTCAGTTAATATTATCCTTGCGGACTAATAAAGGATCTACTTAATGGTAGCCTAAGATATATCAGAAAATAACATAAAAACTTTTAATTCTGGCACCTCATTTGAGATGAAATCTTACCAGCACTGACTTTCCACCAGTAATCATCCACAAGTCACCACTCTTTTCCTGAGAGCACAGATCAGAATAATAATCTCCCAATAAGGTCCTAATGTCATCAAGTAGAAGCTTCCTCTCTCTTTCTGTTTTTTCAAGGTGGATTTTTGCAAGTTCCACCTCTTCAACACCATCAGGAACCACCTCGTCAGCTTCTTCCTCAACATCTTCATCATCATCAGATGGATAAGAAAGGCTACTTTTACGAGGCCTGGCATGTAGCAAGAGAATAATCAAAATTCAGTAATTTCCTTTCATGTCGAATTCCACTACTATGAACAATATAATCACACTTTCACAACAACCTGAAGAATTTATAAAAGCAAAAGCATAAGAACACATAACAGCATAGACAACTAGAAACATTTAAGGACCTTGGCGGAATACAGTAAATTATCCGGTACCACTTATATAATAATTAACTCCAAATAACACCACCTCAAACCAAAAGAAATGGTCATTTCTCATTCTAAACGATAGGCTATGAGAAGAATTTAAAAAAGAAAACTGCAGAAGATACCATGCTCACGTAGTTAAGAGGTCTAGAAAGAAAGATGATTAATGGTAAAGCCATCATACATGTTAATACTCGTGAATGATGCAGAAAGTGTGAAAAGTATAGGAAAACAAAAAAAGACCATAATAATTTATGCTTTTAATTTTTAACCAACATTTTACAGTAACTTTTGAATAGACAGCTAATTTGGATATAAATTAATATTTTCAAAAATCATGATAAAGACAAGAAAGATGAATTGATAATAAGAAAGAATCATTTCTGAAAACACAAGTTAAATGAAAACTTGGTTTCTCTAGAACAAACTTCAATGCACCTCCAATCAAGTCCAATCTATAATGTTCGAGTGAAGCGTCTAGTAATTAATTCATGATCTTAATGAAATAAAATTGCATACATGCTGCTTTTGCCTAAAAAAATGGTTCCATTCCAAATCATGATTTTCAACTAATAACCCACTTCACAAAATTTTGCAAAAAGCTGTCAAAGATAATATAACCTTAGCTTAAATATTTTTTAAGTACTAAATTTCTGCATTCCAATATTAAATAATATAACTATAATCTTTTGTTGTCTTCTAAGCTTCTTGCTACATATACTAATGTTAGAAAAAAATGATTGATTACCAACAACATAATCAAGTTGGACTTTATAATCTAAAGGCATTGCTCTACATATTACCAGCACCATCAGTGCCAACTGGCAGATACCAATGTGCCAAGCCAGCATCTGAAAACAAATTAGAAAAAGAAATATTCATATTTTAAAGAAGATTCAATGAATTGGTTAAAGTATTAAAACTGTACCTTGTTGCCAATCAGGGTTTTGAATACCGGTCCGTATCGGCGTACCGAGCTCTGCTCGATATGGTACGTACCGGTATATATTGTCAGTATGCTAGGGCGTACTGATGGTAACCCCTAAAACCTTAAAAATACCTTCACCTACCACACCAGGGCGTACCGATCGATATGCCTCGATAACAGTTGAAATCCGGGGCGGTACCGATCGGTACACCTCAATACCGGTCAAAACACTAGTACTGCTCGGTAGAGGACGGTCCACGTACCGGTATCCTCTCGGACCGGTACGTACCACCCGTACTGGGCGATACACATCAAAATTGAGAACCCTGTTGCCAATGGCATCCTTTCTTATTCAAGTCCTATCCCTGGGCCTCATATCCCCAAGCATATGTGCTAGTGATAAAAAGTCCATTATTAGTCACCATCATTTCGAGTTATTGAATAGGACACCCTGATAATAGAAGATGAGATAGCCGACAAAAATCAAGACAGAGATTAGTGACAACGAAGATTGTGACTATTGTAAAAAGGCCACCGTCATATTCATATTGCTCAAGTCAAATAATGTTTTGACATAAAAAATAGCTTGATCCATTTTTCACCAAAGAAACCTTGTCCACTACAATACATTTGCCCAATCCAAGGTGGCATGCACTGTAACCAAAATCATTATCTGAAATATTCTATTTAGCACAGAGCTATATGTTAGGGATTGAGCTCACTGATGACCAACTTCACTATGATTGCAAGGACAGTAGTTTTAACCCTTAAGGTCACAACAAACTCACAAGATACCTAGTATTTCAGTTTTTAAGACTTTCAAGCTATTTTGTTCTTACGTACATTTGATGGTCAGAGTTGTACGGCATCTTTTAATGAAAAAGACATTTAATCTCCTCATAATGTGCAAGTTTAATTGGTTTGGAGATGCATGATCAAATATTTTATCCTTACCTGGATTATTAATTCAAATTATCTACATGTTACGATAAGAATCTAATATCTTATAGTGTCTGTAAGCCAACAATTCAAATGACATATTAACCATCTCAACTAATATTACCTTGAATCTTCATTAAGAATTCTCTTAATTTTCGAAATTTGTTCTGCAATGTCTAGTATATACCTTCTTGTTCCTTGCATCTTATTCTTATTGGCAATAGCTATACCAGACCATCTCAAGTTATAGCTCAATCTTTAACTTCAATTGCTATGTCATCAATTTCTGTTGGTAAAGATAGCAAGTGCATCATCATATTGACAATTGTAAATTGCATCATATATCACAATTTACCAACCAATACCACAACTGTCTAATACCTACCAGTATGAGTGTACAAACAATCAGTATTGAAACATCAATAGTCCTCAGTATTTTTTATTGGTGTATCAAAGCATAACATATAAGTATAAAATAGAATCTCACCATCCTTGGTCTCCCCGATGATGACCTGAAAAAGCTTCTAACTTTTCCTCTACACTCCTCATAGCTCCTCACATGGCCACATTGTGCCTTGCAGCACTAACAGAAGGCATTGTTGTCTTTTTGTCATGTAATTCTGTCCAGTCCCTAGCAAATTGGCCGTGCTAGGTGACACAGAATGGAATGCAACATTTTGATAGCCAACCAGCACCAATACTGTCACTAGAACTTACGTCCTTGTGCACATGTATCACCCGATGCCCTGTTGGCACATACTTCACTAATGTAAAATTAGTTTGTCGGATTAAGAAGTAGATAGTAGTAGCCCCTTAAAAATATTTTTCCTTCGTATTAGTTGCCAAACTGATTTTGTCTTTGATAACCATCCATACAAATTTTAAAGGACCAATTTGATCCAAGATACATGGAGCCAACTTATGTTTCTTCTCATACTAATTGAGAAGCCATCTTTGAATAAACCTGACACTTTTGGGTGCACATTGTGGTTTCATGATGTCATTAGAGAGGAATTCTTTAGGAATGTGGTCTCTTCCACCTTTCTCCCTTTTTCTCTCTCATCTCTCCCATTTCATGCTTTTCTATTCAATTTTTGCAGATTAATCCATGACAACATGATTGTGGACATCATCAAGTCAATAGAAAAATGGCCCATTTAGTATTTTGATAGCCCATTTAGTATTTTGATAGTTCTCTTTTCAAGCTTTAGCATCCATTATCATTCTACAGTCTTATATGCAAGGTTCGCAATACCGTATCGTACCGGTGTTTCGACCTGGGCTCGGTAAAGTATACCGAGCGGTACACCCAGGTGTACCGAGCACTGTAGCAGTCGAAATCGACCATGCTACAGTGCACTGCTACTGCTAATACAGTGCACTGATATAGTGCTATAGTGCACTACTATAGTCGAAATCGACCATACCAGTAGTGGGCGGTCCGCGTACCGGTAGGCTGTTGGACCGGTATATACCGCCCGTACCGGACGGTACAATTCGTTATTGCAAACCCTGCTTATATGTGTCGCTAACAAGAGGTTGATTCAATATATAGTGTAAAGTATAAACACAGTAAAAGCAACCAAGTAATTAGCCTGAAAAATGAGAAGCACAATGAGATTAGGCTTTAGAATGGTGCTTTGGGCATGCATCAAGTTGTTCCATGTAAGGTCTAAGAGAGGCTTTTAATTAGTTTTTTCTTCTTGAAGCCTTCAAAATGAGGCAGTAAATCTTTAAGGTCAGTTGAACAACACTCTAAGTGAGCTTTCAAAAGTGGGGATTGCTGGATATTAGATGCAATGCTGTTTCAAGTGCTTGTGTCTCTCCAAATTCTATCCATCATCAAATTTATCAGTTCTTGCTAGTCTTGCTCCAAATCTGACATTAGCTCCAAACAAGGTTGAAAAATCTTACAATTCATCTGTTGCTTCTGCAATTCTAAGAAAATGTGAAAAAGCAACACCTCGAACTGAGAAACCAGATACTAAGCAAATAATGCTATAGTATTCCCATGTAAGGTTTGCTAACATATTTAATCCATAAGTCTTCAAATTAATCCATTTAAAGTAAATTATTGGATTAAAAAAATTGAACAGTCAAAAAGCAACCAGCAGAAAAATAGAAAGGTCAATTTTTTGATGAATTAAAAAGTTAAATAAAAAGTTCAGAGCGTTACTTTGGAGGCCTGGCAAAAAGAAGATTGCTCAGAACATCCAGCATGACCTGAAACTGGCGTGAAGTCATTGTTGCAGTAATATTAGAAGAGTTGAAGGAGAGTTCTTTAAGCGGCTTCACCTGGATTCCCAATGTCAAGAAGTAAAGCACATGTTTTACAAATTGCAAGCAATAGTTCCCTAAAATTAGTAGCCAGAAAATTTTCAAATGACACATAATAAGGATGATCAATATTCTCATGTACAATTATTTTGGATAATGCTCGATATTGTCATATCTTACTTTCAGATCTGCAGTTCCACCCTTGTGCCTAGTATAGCGAAAGTACATCTCGCAAGGCATAAATACCCTTTCCAGTAAAGCACCAGTTCTTTTCACTTTTGGTGAGCTTCGCAGAATCTTAGGTAGCCACTGAAGTCCAGCACCTGGATCAACATCTGTTGGTGCAACATGAGCCTGAACATGTTCAAGCATCACAGAATACTCAGCTCGCTTCCAAGTCATTTCAGGCTGAGATTCTGGAATTTTTACATTGCTAGTTCCAAGGGCTTGTTTGATCATTTCATATCCAACATGAAGAACTGAATGAAATGAACGAGATAAGACACGGCCACTGGCAGCAGCAAGAAGAAATCTACCCTGGAAATAAAGAACCAGAGTGAAGAACATATGCAATTCATTACAAAAGGCACACATTTGTTTAGTGCCTTGTCTTGATTATTAATAACTGGAAAAAAAAGGAGAATATTGCTCCTAGAATGAGAATAGAACAGTAAATGTCTCTATGAGTCTGATTCGTAAAACACCCACAGTTAAAAAGGTAGATTTTATAAGTCATCTATGAGCATGAATTATGGGTTAATAATTATAAAATAAAGTAACTGACACATACAAAAGCAAGGTATGTAATACCATACTGTACCGGTGTTTCGAGATTGGTTCGGTATGATACGGTACCAGCGTACCGAGCAGTACACCAAGGCGTACTGAACAGTTTTATATATTTATTTTCTCTACTGTAGCAATGTAGCACTGCTACAGTGTAGCACTGTAGCACGTTGTGTCCAATAGCGTACGGTCCACGTACCGGTATGCCATCGGACCGGTACATACCGCCCATACCGGACGATACCATTCGGTATTACATACCATGTACAAAAGGTTACTACCAAGGTAATAAAGTTTGAGCTGAAGACTCAAAAGACTAAGAAAGGAAAAAAGGTGGCAGCCATAGTAATCTAGAGGCAGCATAGTTGAAAAAAGGTGAGAAGAATTATTTGACTTGGTCTTGACATGAAAAATAATCATAATTGCACATGTAAAGGGGTTGAAAAATATCAAATTGTTAGTACCACAAAACAATAGGACACTAAGTACATGGCATTATGGCTATTATTGCAGTCATATAGATGAAATTTGAATGTCAAATAAAATATTAAGAAAAAAAGTTTACTATTAGGAATTATTTAGGATTAGCCAACTTGATGTTAGAAAAATATGGCAAGAGGGCAAACTATTAGGAGAAAAAGTTCAATAAACTGACCTATACCACTCGGGATCATAGAATAAAATAATAAAAGAACAAAATCAATGGTATTGAACTAGCAACGAGCTATCTTTTGAACTGGTAAATACTGGTTATTAAGTACCAGTCCAATTGGTGTTTTAAGTCAACATCCCATTATTCCATAAGTTTTTAAAAATTTCATACACACACACACATATATATGGTTTGTCTTACCGGTCCATACCGATGTACCGACAACAGGGTCTGCAATACCGAATTGTACCACCCGGTACAGGCGGTATGTACCGGTCCGACAGACTACCGGTATGCGGACCGCCCGCTACCGGTATGGTCGATTTCGACTGTAGCAGTGCTACAGTGCTCGGTATACCTGGGTGTACCGTTCAGTACACGTACGATACCGTACCGAGCCCAGGTCAAAACACCGGTATGGTATGGTATTGTGAACCTTGACCAACAAGCTATCGGTATAGCATGTACCAAGTCGTACCGAGCATACAAACACATGATACATGGGACGTATTGATGTACCACCCATATCAATCTCCTATCAGACTAGTACATATTGCCCGTATTGAGCGGTACGCCATGGTACAACGAACTATGTAAATGTATATATGTATATATATATATGTGTGTGTGTATATAAATGTGTGTATATGTATATACATATATACATATATATATGTATATATATATATGTATATACATATATATATGTATATACATATATATATAGGTATATGTATATATATATAAAGTTCTATCTTTTAAAATTTTTGGATACAATCCTTGATAGAATTTTTTGTTGATCTCATGGTAAAATTGCCTCAACATATCTATTGTACAAGGTTGTGAAAGGCAACCATCAGATGCAATTTAGTTTCTTTATCTTCCTACTTTTGTTTGAAGAAACTGCAGTAATACAAGGAATGTCGAATTTCCCATTGGAGGCTGATATTGTTCATCAGATGCAATTTAGTTTCTTACAATGCATTAGTCTGGTGGAAAATTAACATTCTAGGAAGATGGATCAGGAAATATGTCGAGCTATGCAAGTGTTAAGCCTTCATTTGTAGCTTTCTATCTACTATTTGTGGGACCTTTTCTCCCCTACTTTTTTCTCTACTACTCTCATCTCTTTCACTTTTCATTTTTTCTCTCATACTGCTTATTTCACAACCTTAATAAAATAAGATCATACCCTCGGCCTGTCTTTACCAATTAAGAAAAGAGCATATCAAATGCAAATCAATAGGACTGCATTAAGTTACAGCAATTTCAATCTGCATTGGTTTCTGGATTTGGAAAGCTCTTCCATTTGTATTAATTGCAAAAGAAGAAAAAGAACATATCAAATGCAACTTTATGGGGCTAAACCAATTTCAATCAGCTTAAATTTTTGGATTTGGAAACCTCTTTTATATGTATTAATTATTAAAGAAGCCTCTCACGTGGAGCGACTTGTTTTCAACTTCTAACAAAAATCAAAACACATCATGCTCCACAAAATTAAGAATCTAAGATTACTATTGTCCTGTTTAAACTACGATATCTTTCTCAAAGCATTAGATGGATCAATCAATTTAGTCATCTACTAGGAATGACAAATAGAAGCATAAAGCATTATACACTATCAAATATGTTCGTATGAGAGATCCGAAGACATTAAAAGGAAGTTGCATATTCATTCGAAGTTTGTAACTAACCCTGCAAGGCATGTGTACAACTATGATAATGAATAAGTTTGGACATGCATGTAATATAAGCACTGAAAACTTGCCTTACATATTAGCAATAATCCAACTAGTATTAGATATGATTATCTAACAAGAATTATCATGTTGTTCGTTAGTGTGCATATTGAACATTAAGCAGCATGATCGGTAAATAAAGGATGACATACAAGGTGCCCACAGAGAATCTTGTATGCCCACCCAGCCCAGAAGTATTGATCCATACCAATATTTGAGAATCGATGAGCAACACAAACACAAATAATCAAAAAAGGATGGTGTGTACATTCTGTCAGAGATTCTAAGCATTGTTTTGTGCTTCACATTAGCAGCCTTGCATGGTAGCTTGACAACGTACAGGACACCAAAAAGGGGCCAATGTAGGCATGTATCTACCAAGACTACCATAACTACCATTCAAAAATCATGCTTGAAAGGATTGTCGCAATAGATTCACTTCCACTTAAGTGTATCAATAGGCCTATATCTTGTTGGTAATATAAGAGGGACTGTCCATGTGTTGTGCCCAAATATCTTAAGAATACCAGTTGCACCAAAGCAAACTAGGCTACTGTTAGGACTCTAGCTAGGAGAGTCCTAATTGAGAAGGACATTCATGTAAACCCTACCTAAGCCGACCCTTATTAAAGAGGTGAAGAGGCCGGCTAGGGTTAGGAGGATGTTTCTTAGAGAAGAAATAGGAGTTGTAAAGGAATAGGAGTCTTAAGTATGAGTCCTATTAGGAGTTGGTTAAAAGTAAGAGTCTTGAGTAGGAGTCCTATTAGGAGTTGGTTAGAAGTAAGAGTCTTGAGTAGGAGTCCTATTAGGAGTTAGGGTTTAGAAGCCCTATAAATAGCCATGTATTCCTCATCTTTTGATA
>LVTN01001220.1:36095-62964 GCA_001649415.1 Musa itinerans
AGTAGGAGTCCTATTAGGAGTTGGTTAGAAGTAAGAGTCTTGAGTAGGAGTCCTATTAGGAGTTGGTTAGAAGTAAGAGTCTTGAGTAGGAGTCCTATTAGGAGTTAGGGTTTAGAAGCCCTATAAATAGCCATGTATTCCTCCTCTTTCGATAAGCAATAGATGAATCTTTTCTGCAGCCTTTGAGCAGCAACTTGGAGGGAGGAACCCCTATAGAGTTCCAAAGAGGCCGATCCCCTTAAGAGATCAACCCCAAGTTTAGAATCTGCTAGGGTTCTAACAGCTACTCAGTGGAATAAGTGCACTACTAAGATTTTGCCAAAGATGGCATGGGATGAGCTTCTTAACTGAAGAAGCGTGTTAGAAAAGAATGTCCCATAGATCCTGCTAGAGTAAGCAGGCATATATCTTGTTGGCAGTAGAGTAGGAGTGTGTGCATGTGTACTGTGATCAAGTTTCTTAAAAATCCTTGTTGCACATAGGAGAATGTGACCATGTACTATGTCCAAGTACTGACAAATACTTGGGTACATCCGTTATTAATATGAGAGGACATGAGGTGAAACAATGTCAACCATCACTACCTAGGTTAACTGTGGTCCCTGACAAACAATATCATCACATGAGCATACAAGGAAAGGGAAAAGGTGGGAAGAAAGGAGGGACAGGAAAAAGGGAGCAAGAGGAGGAATGAGGAAGAGAATGCAGAGTAGCAGAAGAGAAGGTGGAGGAGACAGCTGCAGAAGAAGAGTGGTGAAGCAGTGAGGCAGGGACGACGAGACTAGGCGGCAACCGTGGGTGAGGTGATGTTAATGAGGCATCTATGACGAGGCAGTGGAGCAACGACGCTGGTGAAGAGTGGAGAAGTGATGGCAAAGTGGTGGAACTATGAGAAAATGGAAAGGAGGCAGCAATGACAAGAGAGAAAGGGAGAGAGAGAAGAAAGGAGGGAAAAATGAAGAGAAAATAATAAACAAAGAGCTGTCAGCAATAAAATAAGAAAAATTGAGTACCAGGTAGTATCCTTACCATCAGATACTCTGATTTTATTCATTAAAACTGGGCGGAAAACCCAGTTTGAAAGGTTTAACGGGTGGTAATCCCTATTTTGGAGCGGATTGGGTATCCTTCGTTTTGGTTTTGTAGGGTTACTGGACAGTGACCCTGTTTCAGATTGAACAGAGCGAAATCACCCAGTCCGCATCTTATGTTTTAGAATACTGGTATGTATAGACTGATCCAATGGCTTTGAAGTACCTTGCTACCATACCATAAGAGGCATTCTTTATCCTAACTAGTGATTGAGTTGCACAAAAAGTAATAACAGATATTGGTCACTGGCTTATCAAAGATAAGGGTCATGGTCTCATGGATGCATGTTGCTCAAAGAAAAACAATTAGCTTCCTACATCAAGAATGCCATCAGACAAGGAATGCTAACTAATTGTATTCTTCCTCTTCTTTGGCATGTGGGAGGGCATATCACACCCACTCTCATTTAAGGTAGATACGTATAATCCAATTCTATGACCCATTCAACAAAAGCAAACTCAAGAATACCATTAATTCTATTGCAATCTATAAATAAAATCTTGACAATCTCAGCCCAATTACAGAAGCTGAAGGCATTAATCATAAATATTCTAACCAATGATTAATTTCTCGAACTATCACCAAGTATGATCCAACCAAATCAAATAAGAAAAAAAGGACCACCATTGACATGCAAACCAGAAAAAAAAAATCAACAGATATAGTAACATATACTGTAGAGTATGCTATTAATGCTTGAAAGAAAATCATAAACAGGCCAATTTATGTTTCCAAAATTAAAACAGAATTCGACGAGCTGGTGTTTCAACACACATGGCATAGTTTACTCACATTAGCTTCTTCAGAGTGCAAGTTGAATTGAGGTTGAATGACATTAACCATAAAGTTGCGTTTACCCTTCTCCTCCGAGTCATCAATGTGTCCATGCTTTACTGGTGGATGTTCATTCCAAATAATTAGAAAACCATAAACACTTAATAGAAAGAAAAGATCTATAGGAAAAAAACAGTAATTGTTGCAGATAACTTTGGCAAAATAGAAGCTCTCAATTTAATCTATAGCTAGAGATGGCATCACAAACATGTCAACAAGACAGTGAGTTTTCACATAAAATGGAAGGTAAAGTTGCAGAGTATGCATAGATCAGTAAAAATTAACTGGCTAAGGAACTTATTAATTTCATTGTTCCCATGTTTAAAGTGGTTGCGCAAAGAGTAAAAAAGTTCAATTACTCTACTCTAATAAACTCACCAACTATATCAGATTGTAAGCATTCGATTTTAGTAGAAGAAGATGCTGATGGATTTTGGTCCAATATTTCGATTTGTTTGGAAGGAGAATCAGCTAAATGTGTTGCAGAACTGGAGGAGATTAAGTTATCACTGGGAGAAACCTCAGATTCATCCAACTTCTGTTGTTCTTCAGTCAACTTCCTCTGAGCATACTGTCGAGATGGAGAAGGTTTTGGAGGTTCAAAAGCCTTTGATATTCCACCTACCCAAGACCAGACAGCATCTCTGTTTTCTAGTGTCCATAGGAGTTTAAGGCCATATACGAATATCCGTTGGCAATTGTCAGCTATTACAACATTAAATCCATCATCATCACTAGGATCTGATCGTGTGTGATCACTCTCACTACCATTTTCAAACTCAGACCTAACATAGGTCATCTCAAGATTCTTTCTTCCAGCTTCTTGCCATGCCAATAGCCTTGCAGGATCAGCCTTAGGAGCTTGTCTTCGTATTGTGAAGTAATCAGAATATAAAAGAAAACCATCATCCCGACTTCTCTCTGCACAATTATGTTGATAACTGCATTTGTCATTGACTTTACCTGTCGTTACAGTATGCAAAGCTCTCTTATTTGTTTGGATATCCTGAACTGCAGATGAACTACTATCTCTATTCAGATATGCCTTCAGCATATGAAGGTCAAGACCTCGGTAAACAAGATCAAGTGGATCCCGCTTGCAGTCAAAGGTATATCGCTGCTTTCCTCTACTATAATATAATTCATATTTCAATTTTGACATTCTAAAAGTTAAACCACTTGCAGGATCATCATCACCCAAAGGCATATGTTTGATGCAAGTAGGTGTAGCATCAAGACGAAGGAAAAACTCAGTCATAACCTTGTCTAATGACAAGTTTCCAGATCGTGCAGCTCTTGGAATTCCAAAACGTGGCCATCTGGAGAAAGAACGTAATTTGTAAGGAGGGTTGTAATTTAAGTTCCACCATTTGAATACCCACACTAGGTCATGGGCTCCAAGATTCATAAGTGGAAAATCAACAGTCTCTAACTTCTGTGATGTATCATAGATGGCTTGATCCAGTATCAGATTGTCTCCAAATCCAGACGTAGCATTTCCATCTAGCAGAAATGGTCTTAGAGAAAAGTTCCACTTTAAAGAAAGAGAAGTTGAACGAAATGGATCATATATTTTCATCCGAGGTTCACGTTCGTTGGGGAGTGCATGTAAATAATGATTCAGAGGAGTTCCAGACTCGCATTCCCAGTCCAAGACCACCTCAAGAGAGAAAGCAGGGGAGTAAATAAATGGTCTAGAGACACTACGAGGAAGTTTCAAACTGCAACTTTTCAACAAACTCTCTAAACTGCTTATATAAATTCTAAACTCCTTTGCAGCAACAAAAACATGCCCATCAGTTTGCTGGATCTCCATGTAATCAGAAACAATCTGAAGTTTGTCCAACTCCTCATAGGGATTAGTTGTTGCAAGCAAGTTCCATCTAGTCTCATTAAAATTCAAAACAATCTTCCCATGGATGTAGTATCTCATATCATCCCACCATGGCAAGCTACGTTCTCTTTTAGGTGGCTGAGACTCTGGAACAAAATTTGTAGCATGTGGTGCATTTGAAGAATTTCGACCATTTGAATTGGAACTCTGGTTTCTGATGCTAAGATTAGCCCTGCGCATGGCTACAGTAAATGCATAGCTAATATCAGCAAAAGCTGGCTCATAACCCACACCGAAAGAAATTTCGCCTTTCTGAAAATATATAGGCAAGTCAGAGTACATTTTCATCGGTGGAGTTGTGCCACTGGCTGAACGGAGCATACACACTCTTCGCCATCTACCAACGAATACATCTTGATGTATCTGAGGTTGAAAACAAGTTGCCTGTAACCAAAGAGAGAAGAATAATATTATCATCATCATGTAACTATAAAATGCTACACAGCACTCATATAATAAAGACGACAAACTAATTCCAAGTTTGAAAATAAATCCTTCCCATTACAACTAAATGGACAGCCCAGTGCATGAGGCTTCCATTGATGCAAGGTCTTGGAGGTCAATGCCTTACACCTGTAGGCAGAGAAGCTGTTTCCATCGGTTACCCACGTCATAAAGGAGCACCATCACTGTGGTGCCAAGGCTTGGTAGCATCCTTAATATTGCTCTTGAATGACCCAATTTTAACCACAAACAATGCAATATGAGATATTGTACAGGATAATAACAAAAAATGGCTTGCACAATAGAGCATTTGAGCTTACCAATTTTAAATTTTTTTTCACAGTTATGTGGGCTAGAAGTGCATAGAAACATTTATATCTTTCCTTCGTAAGGAAGAGAAATATTCACTTTCATAGAGTATAAGAAACTATAAAAGACATTATTTAAAAAATGTCATCTAGATTCTCAGCCGGCAAAGGAGACAACAAATTATGTAGCAATGAGCATGAAAAGAGACGAGCATAACTCCAGCAGTACAAAGCTACCAATAATTTCCAAGTTCATATTTCTATTCTGTTCAAATTATATAATGAACATGAAAAGCTTCCTAATGCCAGGCAATTTCAACAGAAACTTCACTAAAATGTTGTCACATGAGTCGCAAGAAAAGTATTTGTAATAGTAAAAAATATCAGAAGCCTATTGACTACTGGATAATAGTAATAAAAATCAGAATCCTATTGACCGCAAGTAGCTGCAGTAATGATATAACTTCAAGTGATCAATTTTAAAAAGAAAATAACATCTTAAGCTAATGAGGCAAACCAACATAAATTTAGAACTAGTATCGACTCATATAAGAAGCCTTCAGATAAGTGGCATCAACTACAAGGGATCTTATGTGCTACCTACCTCTACTTTTTCTCTTACATAATAGACAACAAGATACAAACTACTGGACTTGAACCTTTGACACTTTAGACCAGCCTTTCACACTCACTTAAGATCAAGTGAAGTGCTATGAAATTGCCAAATTACTTCTCCTAATCTCTGTACATTGGTCCTTGCCCAGAAACTAGGAGAAAGAAGTATATTTCCACATAACATACCTAAACAAACAATATATGTTCACCATTTCACCTAACTAAACAAACAAGATAAGTTCACCATTTCACCAAATAGACATTTTCTTTTGCAATCAAGACAGATTTGTGAATGCCCAAGGCTAGAGGTGGAAAACGAAAACACATGCGAGTCCAGGGACAATTTTAAAAACTGAAAAGGATAGATTAATAGCATTCTAGTTTGATGGAATAAAACTAACTTATAAAATACACATCAATGATCAAGGATGATCAATCCAGCAAAAGTCCAAGTTCAGCCAGCACAAAGGCTCAAGCCCAATCTTAATTCGAGTTGGAATTGAATCAAGAAGACTTCACTGATTAGAGGTCCCCTGCGTGGGACCAAGAGTTGGAATCTGATTCAGAGTCTTCCAATTAGAAGTCTAGAAGTCTCGTACGTGGGACTAAGAGTTGGACTCCGATTGAGAGTCCTCAAGTTAGGAATCTTTCTCTTCTATAACTATAAGGGGGTTGACATCCCTAAAAAGGAGGGAAAGGAGAGAGAGGAGACAGCAAGGGAGAAGCCTCAAGAAGCCAAGCTTGCATGCTCAAGAAGTCCCTTTGCAATTACATAACTAGGTATTCCTTTTTCAAGAAGTAATCTAGATCCTTATTCTCTTTCAATTTTTTCTTCTTCCTCGTCAATCCTCCCACAAAGGGTAAATCTGCTCAAAGGAAGGATTCAATCACCGAATCCTTTCCCCAAAACGAATCAAACCAAGCAAATTGCACCATATAAGATTATATGTCAAGTTGATCAATGACCTTTTAGTTTTAGTTGGTTGCATACTTTAACCAGTTGCCACCTGAGTAAATTTGCGCATAATGCCTATGAGCAAAAAGCATGCACATGGTTGAAGTGGCTCTCACTTGATATATTCAAGCCGCATTGGGTACACCTCACCTTGCCAAAGCATGTAGGTGAGAAAGGTGCACGCTAGTGATAAAATAAATATCCTGCTTGTACATTGAAATTATGAAATATATTATGTGCCCTCTAGAAAATAAAAAAATAGAAAAAAAAAAACCCCTTTGACTAGGATCAAATAGGCTTAAGGAAATCAAGTTTTCTCTTAAAAAAGAACACACATGCCATTAAGAGGGAAAGTGACTATCATGCACAAGGGTGAGCGAAGCCTGCCAATGGAAGAAAAAAATAAAAAGTTAAAATCAGGGTTTTTAATTTCGAATAATATCGCCCGATATAGGCGGTACATACCGGTCCGACAGCATACCAATATATCGGATGGTAACGGTCGAAATTTCGACCATTACCACTTGGCACAACTCGATAACAGTCGATTTCGACCATTACCGCTTGGCACAATTCGGTAAAAATCGACCGTTACCGATCTGTAACAGTGCTCCAACAGTCAGATCTGTAATAGTGCTCCAACGGTCAAAATGACTGTTGGAGCCCTTTCTCATGGGTTTTTAAACTCATCTTCTCCCCTATTTCACTCTCACACTCTTAAACTATCTCAAACTCATTTTTTCTTATATTTACATTCTTCTAAACTCTATAAAGCAACGATTTATGAATTGACAATTCAAATAATTTTTCTGTAGATATTTCAATATTTACAGAAGAACAATTCGTAACGGACCAAAATATAAATCTTGCACAAGGCTATTCCTTAAAGTCCAAAAAAGATATATGATACTATTTTTACATAATTTATAATGGTTTTGCTAAATTTATACTATTACTATATTTATTTCTAACTTATAAACCCTATCATAACTTTTTTTTTATTTTTAGGTATTTTCGAAGGATTTTACACCTAAATTAGGTGTACTGCTCGGTACATAGTACCGTACTATACCGAGCGAAGCTCGAAACTCCGGTACAGTACAAAATTTCAATCCTTGGTTAAAAGATCCTCCCCATCTCCCCTCTTTTTTTTCTCTTCCCAATTGCTAATATGATCTTGTTAGAAATTTCTATCTTGATTTCACACGTACAACATCTCATTTAACCCAAATCCACCTCTCCTCTTTGTGCCTCCCTAACTCAAGAGGGACATGGCTCTCCTCTAGCTTGATCTCTTTTTCTCCTTGGCTCCTACCTGAAAACTCCATATATCTCCACTATTACAAGGTCGAGGCTTTTGAAATCCCAGCAACAATAAGGAGATGATGGATTTGTGCATTATTAGAAAAAAAAAGAAAGGAATTGTTTGGTTCTCAAAGAAATATCTCCAAAAGATGGTCAACCGTGGCCAGTCTAACTGTTGAGATTTTTTGCCCTTTGAAGTGGATCGCAGACAGATTTTTTTCCCTTTTACCTAGAGAAGCTCTAACAGGTCACAGATGAATGAAAAAGATAGATAAAGATATAATGTAGACTGCTACAAATGTACTCAGCAGAGAGAAGGTGTGTAGTGTGATTATGTTTAGGGAAGCTGTTAGTACAACAAGCACAGTTAAAAGGAACATATGATGAACACAATAAATATAATGACCAAGAAGCAAGGAAGTAAAAAATGAGTTGAGCTCAACCTGTTGAGCAAACACAACACGCCCCTTACATTTCCCAGCAGTGGCAGAAAAGAGAGGCAAAGTATAATCTCTTAGTTGGGCAACCAAAGATCCAGCATTTACATCAACATCTCTTCCATAGAGACGGGAGAACGGTATATCATTATCTGAGCAGACAGGATCAATCTTCTTTATAAATTGGACCATTCCAGGATCACCACCTTCAATTCTGGTCAAAGTTACATCCAAGTCTGTAGCACAAAGTGATAGAAGTGAAGTTCTACGACTACTTGGTCTGAAACCAGCTTGGAAGCCTCTGTGACATGCACCAGATCCTTCTGCATGTACTATCTTCTGACATGCCTGATAGTAAGATTTAAATGCCTTCTTATGTATGTCTTCTTGTAATCTTTCAATGGATGAAACATCATTTAAATCAATCTCGACTCCATTATGAACTATTCTTCTTTCAGAATTGAGATCACTCTGATCACTATTCCCCACAATTTTGCTAACAGAAGAGAGAATTTCATCAAGAAACTTCATCCGCACAGCTGACTCACAAACTTCATTTCTTATCAAATGATAATGCTCATCAAGCCAGCCTTGTATTGGTTCTTCTTCAATTTCTGCTGTGAGTTTACGTATGACAAATCGGACAAATCCAAGTTTTTCTGATCTGATCTTTGTTGTCTTTGACTTATCCTTCTTAACAGGGGAAATGTGACTGATTTTAGAAGCAGTAATAAGCTTCAAGCCCCGGAACATATCCTCAACAGCATCCTCTATAGCACGTAACTGTAACCGATAAGGCATACAAATATGTACATCAAGTCCTTGAATAACCCAATCCCTTGTGATCACAGGTTGTGTCTTTGTATCATATACGTTACTTGGTGGAACTGGGATACATGAGATTTGCATGCGGCTGCTTTTAAAAACCCTAGCACTATTAAAACTAAGCATAAGACCTTCAAGTAAAACACCTATCCTGGCATTCTCTGAAAAAATAGACTGCACATGGATCACTGTTTCCACGCCATCTGCAACTTCAGCAGACACTCTTAACATCTCAATATCAACAGCAAAAATTGCCTCCCTTTTTTTAGGTTGTTTTTCAGCTCGTACTTGGTTTTTTGTAGCCATTTTTTCTCTTTCCATCTCTTTCAAAGTATCAGTTGATAACTTTACATCGTTGTCATAGTGTTGGAGCTTACTATTTTGCAACAGGAATCTAACACGAGTAAAAATTTCATATAGTGCCAAGTGTGCATCAGGTTCCCATCTGGCAGTAATATCAGTTACACTAAATAGGGAACAGACAGCAACATCAGTAAGCCCACCAGTTCGCCGCACAAACTTTGCATTTTGCATATCAAACAGTGAAACCTTATTACCAGGTTCATGGTCTTCAGTAAATTCCATATGGAAAGATCTAGCTCTCTCTAATTCCACCTGGGTTGATTCCTTTTCTCTATTCACACATAAACTGAAATGGAAGATGTCCAGAGATGTAGAGAATTTGAGAATCTTGCTCTTATTTGTTAACATTGAAATAATGCTTGCTCTCCGTGGTGTCCCATCAGCAGACACATTTATTAGTACTTCACCACCATGCGAACCAAAATTCACACGCTTTGGGTCGGCAACAATGGTGTCATCAACATTCACCTCACCATGATAACTTATAGAACATTTTTCAAGATTTAGTTTAAATATTGGTGCTCCTTTGGCTGAATTTTTGCCCAAGTGTCCTACATTATACTCTGTAGCTCTTTTACTAGAAGATGAAAAGGACTTAATCAGGCTCCTAAAGGACATTAAATTGTATACAAGAGACTCAACATGCTGAAAGCCAAAATTTATTCCCATACCACTTATATCAACAGAAAATACCAACATCCACCTACTTAGATCTTGCTTTTCTTTAGATTCAATTTCCTTTTGTCCCCAGTCTAGACTCAGCCGTGCAATGTGCATTAAGGAGCCTGAATTAGTATCCACTCCAAACACATTTTCCTTTATACACTCTTGGTATTCATCTTCCATGTGCAAATGTACTTCACCAAGTTCCATATGTATCTGAATCCCCTTACTTGCTATGTTGTTTGCAAACAGATGTGATGACTGTGAGCAACCCTGCGTCATGAATGAATGGTTAAAAAAAAAGCATATTAAAGATAAAACTTATAAGAGGTAGGATAACAAGCAATTCAAACAGAAAGCCTGCCCTTGTGCCAGATGACACTAACCAAAAAAATGGCCTAGTCATACACAAACACAGATTGGTATGGCAAGTGCTAATACCATTTCAGAACAAAACATTTCAACCTAGCTAAAACAACATGATTGGGTTACAATCCTACTTAAACCAACATCATTCCAAGCACATGGCATGATATCATGCTGTGCTACTTGTTGCCACATTACAGTGCCAGCTTCCATGGGCTAAACTTGGCCAAGGTGCATATTGGCACATCGGAACATATTGACATACATGATTTTTCCAACCTTTAACCAAGTAACATATTGGCCCAGATTGACAAACAAGATTATTCCAACCTGTGCCACCTGCCAATCGTCACAACAAACCTTGCTCCCAACAACTTGGGCACTATGTAGCAATCAAAACTGACACCTGAGATAAAAAATAAAGGAAAGAAAGTAGAAATCTAATAGAATATTATAAGGAAAACAAGGTAATGACATGGAACAAAATTATAAGAACTTATCATAAGTAAATATGATAGACCTTTCAAGCAACATATAGAAAATACTACAATATGAAAAGATATATATCTAACATTAATCAATGTTCATACAAATAGGTATGATAAGTTACTATTGCCATCCCAAATTGATGGGACTGCCCTGTCCCCATTTTTTACTTAAAAATACCTCATTGGGTCTCTTTTGAGATGTAAAAAAGGGCTAACAAACCCTCTTTTCACTAATAGCAGCCAAGGTTTGCAATTTCGTATACCGATAATGTATCAGTCATAGCTCAGATCGATAAAGTACCAGTTCAAACCTATGCACCAACCTATATACCGAGTCAGTACAATATAACACTGTACGGTATGCAATA
Source organism: Musa itinerans (assembly GCA_001649415.1). Classification (NCBI taxonomy): domain Eukaryota; kingdom Viridiplantae; phylum Streptophyta; class Magnoliopsida; order Zingiberales; family Musaceae; genus Musa; species Musa itinerans. The sequence continues at coordinate 47,053 of LVTN01001220.1, forward strand.
CCGTACCGTACCGATGTTTCGAGGTTGGCTCGGTACAGCACGGTACTATGTACCGAGCGATACACCAGGACGTACCGAGCAGTTTTATACATTTCTTCCTCTACTGTAGCACTGTAGCACTACTACAATATAACACTGTAGCACTGTAGCACGTTCCGTCCGGTAGCGGACAGTCCACGTACCGGTATGCCGTCGGACTGGTACGTACCGCCCATACCGGGCGGTACCATTCGAAATTACATACCATGGTCAGTACACCAGTACATACTGAGTTTTGAAATAAGTGTAGAAAATTTTGGAAAGACAGAAAAAAGCAACATCCTGATAAAGAGTCTATACAGTCCATTGAACGATGCCAGTCCTATACTAGATGGTACAAGCTCTGTATGGGAATATCAGGCAGTACAGGCCCGGTATCAAGTGCACCACCCTGCTTACCATTAGACTGTCGGACCAATAAATACCAACCTTACCAAACCATAGGGGACGGTACTGCAAACCTTGCTAACAGCTATGTTCCCTTCCCCTTACTGTTCACTCCTTTCCATCTATAAACTAACAAAAGCAATCTTCTTCCCTTCCTTCTGTCTCTCTTTTCCATCCCTCATCTTAACCATCTTCCCTCGCTTTCTCCCAGTAACTCAAATTTTTTCCATATTCAAGAGCTTGTTTAAGGATAAGTCTAATTTTTTATAGAGAACATATGAATTGAAAATCCCATGGTTAATCTCATCAAAATCAGGAAAATGTAAAGTTTATTCTTTGTTTAATGAGTTAATCTAGGGGTTTGATGCAAGTTTTTTAATCTCGTACCGTACCGGTGTAGCAAACTTTGTTCAGTACGGTACGATACGGTGTATCAAGCGGTACACCTAAAAGAGGCATAAAACCCCTCAAAAATACCTGAAAATTAAAAAAAAAAGTTAGGAAACGGTTTTAGCAAAACTAATATAAATTAGGCAAGAATAATATCACATATTTTTTTCGGGCTTTGCGGAGTAGCCTTGTGCAAGGTTCGCAAGTTTTGTCCATTCCGGATTATCCTTCTGTTAATATCGAATTATCTACAGAAAAATTATTTCAATTACTAGATTATTTTATATACAACTTAAACTTTAAGATTCAAATGAATTAAGATTATTTCATGTGTAGATATACCTGATTCTACCGCCAAAACGAACAACAAGCCTCCACTGGTGGTGGATCGGGGTCCTCGATTTTATGTATCTATATATCAATATGATATGTTTGTTGGACCCAATCCCGAAAATGATCCCACAACATAATGTATTAATATATCGTATGTCATTGGTGTATCATTGTGGTGATGGTCGTAGGTTGATCGTTATGAATCACATGTGTCCGAGGCAGCTCCTGAGGCATGTATTAGTGAATGTCAAAACTTCTACTTTCGCTATTGATTTGCTACTCTGTATCATACTGTTGCTCGGAGAAGTATGACCAATTATCACCATACTGCTGTTGGTCGTAAAATTCTCCATAATACGACGGTTGTGAATAAGATGAGCTCCATTTTGTGTCTACATTGTGTAAGCTCTATCATATCTGCTCAAAATCGACCGATACCAACCGGTACAGGTCGGTAACGATCGAAAATTCGAAATTACAATCGTTACCACCCGATACAGCCTCGTATCACCCGATACAAGGCCAAATACCTAATACAGCCCAGTAGTGGACGGTCCGCATGCTGATCTATTGGCGGACTGGTACGTACCGCCCATATCGGGTGATACAGTACGATATTCAAATCCTTGGCTTTAAGCTTGTTTAATGACTTAATTAGGGCTCGATTCACCTAATTTAGGCCTTGATCCTTGTGGATCAAGCCTAGATCCCCAAGGATCAAGTTGATCATATCTTAACCCACTTGATCTTTCCAATATACCATATTGATATGCAACCTCATCACATTGAGGAACCCAATCCACCGTTGTGAAATCACGACATTCATTTTGGCAATAGGGACAAGTATATGATCTTCTTATACAACCATTTTAATGTATAATTACTTAGATATCTCTTAACATATTTGTGAATTATGATTTATTCTTTAGATTCCATTAGTGTTCCTTTTCCGTTACATGTTTCAATGCAATAGATGTTATTTTATATCTTAAACCACTTAAATTATACGAATTTTGACTTTATTAGGTAGGAAACCCATGAAATAGGCACTTTTGGAGTTTCAAATGGTTAAACTATAAAGAAAGAGTATTGGACCTATACTGATTCAATCATAGACCAACAAGGGGCCAGCACCCGAAATGACGAACCATGGTCCTTGGAACCCTCGTAATCATAGAAAGTCGACTCCCATAGCTAACTTAGATGCTCATTAATCCATGTGCTCCTGTTATGTCTTTTGTTAAAGCTTCAGGGTATCGCAAGCATCCAACTCTACCCTAAAAGCTCGTTTAATCTAATGGTCAAACCTATGTACATTTGGCCATCTTGAGAAATCGCCAACCAAATGATTGTTTCAAATGGATCAATTTTCCACCTATATCAATTGAGTCATAGTGGATGCACTACCAATGTTAATGATTATCTAAGTGATAGACATGCAACCAAGTCAAATCAATTTTATGTTTGTTAGTTGTCATTTTCAAACAAAGTACCAATTTCAAGTAACTCATTTAGCTGCACAACTAGACAACGTACACTTCATATTGAAAATACAAACAAACATCTATTTTAACTCTATAAAAATGTAGGGCGAATCTGCATGGGTGTTGGCTGGATTGTGCAGATCTAAGGTGTTGGCTATTTTAGCTGCACAACTATACAATGTACACTTCATATTGAAAATACAAACAAACATCTATTTTAACTCTATAAAAATGTAGGCAAATCTGCGTGGGTGTTGGCTAGACTGCACAGATCTAAGGTCCCATCCATGTGAATCTAGCTTAGATCTCAAATCTAGCCTAGATCCAGATGGTTCACGCCCAGACCTACACAAATTCAAGTCGGATATGTGTATATATTTATGTGCATTCCTGATCATACCTATGCATTACTGTTATCTCTTGCAATAGGACCAATGACACGAAAAAAACATACAGCAGCACTACGGATATAATGCAAGAAGTAAAATAACAAATATGCATATGAGGACAACTAAAATCACAGAATTGCAACACAATAAATCAATTGGGAGCACCAAGATAGCATTTCCAGTATTTGCAAATATCAGTTCAAATATGCAACTTGCAATAATGATGACATAGAAAAGTCTCACCAAAGATGAACTTAATCACAGGATTATGAGCAACATAGTGACATACAGAAACTAGTCATATATCTGCTGATGATATCACAGAAACTAGTAATGGTCAAAGATAGAAACTACATAACCAAATATCTGCTGATGATAAGTAAAATGAAAAAAGAAAAAGTATTACTGATATCCTACCATTCTCTAGTCATATTTTGTAACAAAAGAAACTCAAAAATACAATATAGTAATCATTCTTAGATAAGGAGATTTCAAGTGGCAGTAAATTTGTTCCTAGCTATAGAGAACTTACATGGTATAGTGGCAAACCAGTAAGGCTATAAAGGACAACAGTCATCTCTGGGGCTGAAACAGTACATGTCCACATGATGGCTTTAACATGACTGGTTTCAGAATTCTCATTCTGAGACTTATTCTTCACAAGAACAAGGTTTTTCTTTTTGGACATGTGAAGCTGCAACCATGGCTTTAATCTGCTAATAATGAGATTGCACTGGGTGCCACCAAGCTTGATATCAACCTCAACTCTAATTGGTAGAAGAAGCTACGAACAAAGGCATACTTGATGTTAGAAATCAAGATTTTAATCTTGAATGAACAACATGAACATATAGGCATACACATCTGCATGTAGAATTTAGGTGTAAGCAAGGAAGAAGTCAATTAGCTTCAATAAAAAATCAAAAGAGCAATGATGGAAGATTCAAAACATCATGCAGGTATTATGGCAGTGAAACATGAAAAAAAAAAGACATAAAACTCAGTTCATAATTCTACTTGTCATTAACAAGAATAATATTAAAAAAAGGGTGATTTAGTGCATGAGGCACTTATCATACAGGATCTACAGAGTATCATACTAGAGCTATGGCAATTTGGGAAAGCAAACTCAAACAGGCAAAGCAACAAAGGATAAATCTAAACCTTAAAATGAGAATTACAACAAAAACAACTGCAGTTCATCTGTGACGAACTTTTGAGCCAGTAGCTCTTTTTTACAAAAATCTAGATAGGACAATGTTTGTGGATGATATTGATGCTCATGTCTCAATTTGATAACGATCTCAGTCAGCATGCAGACAGGTATAGTAGCAGTACTGACTGAAGTGCAATCATTCAGTATAGGTCAATAATGTTCGAACAAAAGAAAAAGAGAAAGAGAAGAGGCGTACCAGTAGGACGACACAAAAACCTGGATGAGAAGGAGAAGATAACGGTGACACAATCAGATGGAGGATGCAATGGCAATGATGTGGCAGGGAGGAGGAAGGGGCAGAAAGAGGAAGAAAGAGCGAGAAGGAGAAAAAAGGACAAACAACTATCAATACCTTAAAATGTTGGTAGTCTTGGTACCAATACTAAATGATAAGTTTACCACCTATAACAGTTTGATATCCCTAACAAAACATATAAAATGAGCTTCCTTTGCAGTACAGTCCATATCAAATCAAATTAGGCAAAATTGTCCACATACCAGTTGACTATTGGACTGCATTGGCCCAACCAATCAATACATGTGATATTTTAAATGATGAACCTATATCAGTACATGATCCAGTTCTGTACTAGTATCAATACTGGTCCAATCGACTGAGATTTAAAACCTTGTTTCCATTAACCAAGCTAAAAACAGCTCTGCTTGATGAAGAAAAAGATGCCTTAAAACTATTTTTACTAGAAGCAACCTACAACTGCATCATAGATAGTAACCAAGGCTAACTCATGACACTCATCTGACATTTCCTTTGGTCAACAGACTAACAAAATTGAGCAATAACTGTTAAATAAAATTCATCAACTTAAAAACCATACAAGACCTAAACTACATCTCGAACAAATCTTTAATTCTGTTTAACTATGGAACATAGTATCTTACAGGAAACAATTGGTCGATGATTAAATGGGATGGCCTTAATAACCAAGTTTACTAGCATATGTTAATGCAGCCATTGCTTGACTTGAGTGAATTATGTCCAAGGTAAACGAATTGGTAACTACAAAGGAACCTTCAATACTTCGAGAGAAATGATATTTTCTAACGATGGAAATAGAGAGAAAAGTGGAGAAAAGAGCACAAAAAGAAATTAAACAGAGAGATGAAAAGGTAGAAGAGAAAGAGAGTAAACAGGAAGATTTTTATTAGAAGTAATACTTCAATTATATGCCTCAAGGACGACATAATTCACCTATTCTGAACCCATACACTAATAAAGCATAAATTCTACTCGATCTACGATTATGCAACCCATGATGAATCCTTCAAGTTCTAATTGGACTAGGTAGAGGAAATGTGCCAATTAGCTAGTTGTTGAAGCTTGTCCATGCCACCAACTCTTAATTGTACCCCAATTAGTTCCAAACATCTAGAGAACATTATCCTATAAACTGTATCCCCCAGTGTGATTTGAAGTCAATCCAACAAAGTGTGGGTCCAGTAAGAATTTCTAAAGTGAATAGAGGTCAGTCCACACTGCTACTAGGACTAGGAATTGACCCACCAAATACTATCCCAAATATGCCTAAACTTGGTGATGAGTTGGCTAAAATGCTGATGAAAGCCTCCAAGTGGTCTAATGCTACTGGCATGGCAAGTGGGCCGGAATTCTAGGCTGTCCAAGTATATGACAGGGGCATCCAAGGCTACTGGACTCCGTTGTGAATGGCTATTTTGGCCTGGTCCTGAAAAACTTGCACCGTCTTAAATAATTTGAACCTCTTTTCATTAGTATCAATCTGAGGAAGAGAAGTTTGGATCAGTAGAAATTTGTATTGTAACATCTTTGCAAATTGTACGTACTTTGACAATTCAATGTTAAGTGCCCTTGGAATTGCATTTTCTTATGCACAAGCTTTTTCTCAAAAATGCTATGCAAGGATTTATTAAAAACAAGTTTTAACCTACTGAAACAACTAATGGAATATTGCAGAAATAAATTTTATGGAATGAAACTTCTATGTTTTTAGACATGAAAATCAACATAAGTATATGCCAAAATTCAGCATTTGAAACCTCTCCTACAGTTTTGATGCATCTATATGATTTATATTAGAACATTCTACTTCGACGCTTGTTCTGACAAATCTAATGATGGCTATGTAAAGGACAGAACATTATCCACATTGAACCCAAACATCACTGAGTTTCTTTCACAGCTTGCTGCTCTGTAATAATAGAAATAGAGTGCCAGTGCCTACTATTTGCCTTCGAAAATTAAAAACTCGCTATTCACTAAAGCTATACATAGAACCCTTATGCCAATGCCCAATACCCATGCTGTTCTGGCCAATAACAAAGGTATTGCATCAATCTCAGAAGTTTTTATGAAAATAAAGTGATAAGAGTTGAGAGCAAATCAGGAGCTTACTTCCATTGGAACATCTAAGGTGGTGACAACAGCAACTTTCAGAATTTCAAAAACTGCAGTTGCATCTTCAGTTAGTAACTGAAAAATAACCACAGGATAGTCAATCAACCAACCAAATAGCAAGTTCAAATCCATAAAAGATGTTTTACAACAAAAAAGTACATGAATTTCACTGAGAACTAATTGAGCATCAAAATGTGATGTCTCCCCTGAGTCCTCATTTAGCTGTGATTTACTACTTGTGAGATGGATGCCCCTGACATTGTTCTCAATCATAAGATCTTTGCCTCCGTACATATACTTCACATCAAGTTTTGGCATACTGAAGCTAACCTTCCAAAATACAAATAGGTCTTGTTAATTGATGTTGAAGCTTCAACCAGGCACACTAATTACTATCAGAATCTTTTTCTTAACAAAATATAAATCACAACTTCCTCCACAGGAAAATTATCAAAATCCACCCTCCACCAGCAATATAAATTCATGAAAACTTTCAAGTAACTAAAAAGAAATTTGGTTTAAGAAGCACAACTTGAGCACGCTTTAGGATGAAGTACTAATGAGTATATCTACAAAGAAAAGATTAAATGATCATATGCACATGATTATGAATACATGACAACCAGGTAAAATAAAGTGCAGTTAACAAATGATTAAACAGTTGTATTAAGTTCTCATTATCCTCATACCAGTTTCAATAGTCAATGCAGCAGCCTAACTTTCCAGGTGCTGCTGGCACCAGTCTGGTACCAGCACCATCTTGATACCAACACATGGCACAGTCAACCATGCCAGTGGTACATAGAAAAATTAATTAACAAACAAAAAAAGCACATAGAAACATTCATCTGAAAGTTTTAAATTAAAAATATCCTCTTACAGAGATACCCACCTTACCAATGCTCTCTAGTGATTAGCAGCTTCTTCTAATTCACATCTTAGGCTGGTGCCTATGAGAGTCTGGAGACCCTGCCAGAAGATGACTGATGGGGAGTGCTGCCAGACAAAACGGCAGATGGATGCAGGGAGATGAATGGACGAGAAGAAGAGAGAAGGTAGGTATTCGATGGATCGCAACAAGATTTTCAAAAAATTTGACTGGTTCAGTCAAAACAGGTCACTTAGAAATGGGATTCAACATCCCAAGATACCGCTCAAATTGATGGGTATATTTTGCCAATGTAGACATTTCCTCATAAATTCTCCATCCTTGACCAAATATAACCAGTAAATATAAGTACATGATGAAGCCTTTTTCTGTAATATAGTGGTTTAACTTCAAGGACCTGATATGAAAGAAAGCTCAAATAATAGTATGTCTATCTTCACTAGTAATACCTATATAACAACCTCTCAGTAAAAACATTAATTTAAAATAGGACTATGGTATTAGGCATGTTGGTTAACTCTAATTAATAACCATCTGCATGCTGTCAATTCTAATTACTAATACATTGGAAGCATTTTATGCCAAAAGCACTCTTTCCTAATACATAGCTATCATCTTGACTACCAAGATTGCCTGTCATCTCTATTCCTGAACTAATTCAGCATCATTCTAGCTAGTTAATTTTGTAGTCAGTGTTGAAATTAATTTTATAGTCAGTGTTTTACTCCATAGCTATATGACCAAAAACCACATTTTATGATAAAAAGCAATACAGGTGCATAAGATGCAATAATAGCAAATTGATGAGAATAAATGTTACAGCTATATGCTGCTTCCAATACATAGGAAAAAAATTCCTGAGTTGTTAAACACTTATCATCTTTAGAAGTCATTTTCAGCTTAGGAAATCAGCATAAGCTTCCTAAAATTGTCCCAACATTGTCTTAATCCAATTCATAGTCAAAACATACATTCTAGGCTTTTGTAGGAGACATACATACCCTTCAAGAATCAATTCAACTCTGTACTAACAAAGATGGCTTTGAGCTAGAGTAAACCCACAAAGGTCTATGGCTGATCTTGCTTAATTTAGGCAAAGTCAGCATCACAATAATTAATATGATATGACCCTCCTATCAGCATTTTCTCATTTCAAGGTGAAAAAGCCTCCTAAATCAAAATAAAGAGGAGCAATTGAATGTAACTAATCTATATTATTGTATAACATAAAAAACAATCTCATGGCAAAGCCTCTAGGGTTTTCAGTAAATCAAATAACCAAATAGAGATCAAGATCAAGTATACAATCAACTCAACCTAAACAGCAAGTAGAATATGGATGAAAAAACATGAATATATTATAAAAAACACAAATTCCAATAAAGAGACCCTTGTTTAGGGTTGCCAAGTTCAAGCCCTCACGTAAGTGGTTGACGATAGAGAGGTTCCAATGGCAATGGTACCAAAAAGGTACAAAACTTAAATATGAACAGACTACTATAGTTACTCTAGATTTAGAAAATCAAGTTTGTGAATGATCCTATTATCTAAGAATCTTAATCATGTTTGATGAAGTTTGTTGGTGCAACAGATAGCATTTTAATTTATAAATTATTGACAATAGCATTGATTTTGACAAAAGGTGTCAGTTAGAGAGCCTATTGCTCATGAGTATATACCTAAGCCATCATGAGTTATGTTCAACATTTTCCATTGGCTTTTAAACAAGGACCATGCCTTCAGAAAAGAAAAATTATTATTATCACATCTAGTATACTAGTCCAGCAATTTACTTTTAAATAATCCTTTAGATATTCTAAAATGTAATAAATTATAACTATATCAAACTACATATGATCATCGTTCCATTATAAAGGCAGTATTATACAAGTCCAAGCATAATCAAAATGTACCTAAAAAACCACTTACAATCATTTCTCTTTTTACTTTGGTCCTTATTCCTGTTCTAATATTAAAGACCAAAATCCAAAGGAAAATAGAAAGAAAGGTCAAATAATTCACTTATTCCTTCGGATGGTCCATGTCCATCTTTGGGGTACACGATTACTTAGTCGACACCTCAATGTAAAAGAATCAACCATCGCTTGATCATTCTCAAAGAGATTAAGACCATGAAAAATCATTCACCTAAAATTAAGAGGCAAAGAAAAATCAAAGAGGATGTATATTATTTTTCTATTTGTATAATTTTATATCTTTCAGGATTTTTATCCCACTAGATGCATGCCTACATCAATTTAATAATAGTATTCCAAATTCGGCTATGTTGCCTCATATGAATATCCTGTTGTTTAACTATCCAAAACATGGTTATCAATGTGATGTGATTATCTATGTAAATCTTATCCTACATGTGTTGTCCTCTGTAGTCTGTATAGTTATTCATATTTTTCCTCATTGTTATTACTCTTTTAAATTTTTAACTAATACTAATATTTGGTACTACTACACATGGTCCTCTATAATATAGCATTCATCACTTAGATCTTTATTCATTGAAAATAACATATCATTTAAATAAACTCTTAAATGAGAATAACATCATCTTATAATTTTAGATTTGCTCATAGCATACCTATGACTTCGGCTTGAATGTATCTTATTGTATATAAAGTTAATGTTTTTACATATCTTATCTGATTGCATATTTGGATATATGTTTCTGCATACCACATATGCATCATGCAACCAGTAGCGCAAATACTGTTGGTTGTTTTCGAAAGCATTGCATGATATTATGCATACTTGGCAATAGCAAATACTGGTCTGAATGTCAATTAGCATGGGAGATATTGCTCAAAATTTTTCAAATCTTTCCTTGCATGTGATGGCTTGTTCAGCTACACTAAGTATCCAGTAAAAAAACACTATAATGCCTATAAATATCAATTAACAACCATTCGAGTAACCTAACAAAACAATTGGATTGTGCATTTGTGTTAAGGGCCGAAAGAAATATTAAGACTTGTAAAAAACAATGGGTTGACAAAGGTACAAGACAGGAAATGAACAAATAGTACAGAATACAAACCTTTTCTGGAAATGCAAAAATATGCTTCTTTATGGATAGGGAGGACTTGTTTTTCTCTGATGTTTTAGATAATGTATCCAATCTAGCCCCTTCAGTTGCAGTGGTGTCAGAAATAGTCTCCAAATTTTTATCTGTTCTGAGAAAGAGATCTTCATTAATGTGCACTGCTACATCACCACATACCATGTCCAGATCACTGATTTTGATGCCTTTCTCCCTATGGCAAATAGACATAGATCTTAATTTGTTTCATGAATTAATCAATCATGTTGTTTAGCATAACTGATGGTTAGAAGGACAAAAGTAAGCCATGCAAGGTATCTCAAATACTGCTAATGCATAATTCTGTCGGAAGATACAAAATAGGTGAATTTTTTATAATAGACACACTGAACACATAATACATATTTCACAAGCCATACACTTGTCCTGCTTTTATGATGTTCTTACTTTTGGTAGGTAGCTACTAACAACTATGAGATATGAATTTGGATTATGAGATCTAGCCACTAAAGTGTCTATATATTTATAGTCAGATGATTGCCAAATAAGCCTTCTACTTGAAATAGGACGCACCTGTCATGACCAAAATCACAAGAAACAGACAAATCCTCACAAAGAAAAGAATTCTTTTCCATAACAGATGGATATGGTTGTTCAGCTTGCAAGCATTCTTTTTGACTAAAATTCAAAGTATGATCAAAACTGAAGTGTGGATCTCCTAGCTGAACAAAAAGAGGTACAAGGTGCAACTTGACAGAAAGAATCTGATTTGATTGTGCTCGAGAAATGTCCACCTTCAGTTCTTTTACTTCAATAACAGCTTTTGGTACCTACACAATTTGACCAAACATGAAGCATAAAATGACACAAACAATACTCTACAATAATCAATTATTAGAATTAGAAAAATAAACCTATATGCAATTGTGCAAATAGGGTTTGAGACTTCTCTCTTTTAACATTAAAATTTCCTGTAGTGTCCGTGTGCAAGCATCAATCTGTATAGTTTGCTACTATATACTCTTGTCCAAAAGCACATACCTTAATAATGAAATCTGTAACAGAAATTGATAAAAGTCTCGCTACGCTAGTTAAGAGCATCCACTTTCCTTTTCCAGCTGAACGAGGTTTCTCCACCTTACTTGCCTTATTTGCCCTTTTACTTTGCTGCAAAGGCCTTAATACAACTTCAAGATCACAAATTAACAACTGTAATTTAGGATCCCTAGAGATAAAGCCAAACCCCAGCTTGACCAATGATTTACGGAAACTGAGTTTAATTTCACCAACCGATAATGTTTCAACTGAGCCCTGAAAAACAAAAGTCACCAGTTAACTTTAGAACTTAGACAGTAATTACATATATAGAAGCTGAATTATGAAAAAATATTTGACAAATAAATGAAATACAATTTACCTAAGCCCAAATCACAATACAATGGTGACTGCCAGAACTAAAAACCTAGGATTGAATATCGTACCATACCGGAGTTTCGAGATTCGCTCGGTACAGTACGGAACTGTATACCAAGCGATATACCAAACATATATATGTATGTATATATATATGTATGTATATATATATGTATGTATATATATATATATATATAAAGTAAAAAAAAAAAAATTTCGACGACATTGCCTCTCTTCTCCCCACGCGAGGCGACATCGCCTCTCTTCTCCCTAAGGGGGGCGATGTCACAGAAAAACGAGGTGACGTCGCCTATATATATAATAGTTTGGATTTTGGTCTCGTTTTTTCTTGTATTTATGTTTTTAGCAAGGTCTTCAGTTTCGAATAATACCGCTCATACCGGGCAGTATGTATCAGTCCGCTAGTAGACCAGTACACGGACCGCCCATTACCAGGCAGTATTATATATATATATATATATATATATATATATATATATATATATATATATATATATATATATATATATATATATATATATATATATATATATATATATATATATATATATATATATATATATACGTCATAGAAAAACGAGGGGCCTATATATATATATATATATATATATATATATAATACTGCCTGGTAATGGGCGGTCCGTGTACTGGTCTACTAGCGGACTGATACATACTGCCCGGTATGAGCGGTATTATTCGAAACTGAAGACCTTGCTAAAAACATAAATACAAGAAAAAACGAGACCAAAATCCAAACTATTTGGTAATGGTCATAGGGATCCTTTCCCACAAACAAGTTAACTAGTGAAATCAAGGTTTGCCGTATTGAGCTATACCGCCCAGTGTAAGCGGTATATACCAGTCTGATAGGGGACCGATATGCGAACCGCCCTATACCGAGCAGTAGCATTACATGACCCCGTATCGGGCGATATGGGATATGTATTAGTCAGTAATGGTCGAAATTCGATTGTTACTGACCTTTACTGGTTGGTAACAATCGGACTTCGACCGTTACCGATCAAAGGCAAAGATTGCCCTATTTCAAACAGTCAAATTGACCATTTGAACCATAGGAAATTATTTTTAAATGCTTTCCTCTCTCCTCTTTCAACCTATTTCACTTTCTCAATCTCTTCAACTCTTGCAAACTCCTTCTCATTCACATCTCTCTCTCATTCTCACATTTCACTCTCCTGAACTCAACAAAGCTGCGATTTGTGGATTGGATCAAATTTGGGAGGATTAAGAGGAAGAGCACTCTAAACAAGAGATAGGTATTCTCTTTTTATATTTTTATTGATTTATAAAATGATTAAGCCTATTCTATGTGGTTAATGACTTAATGTCTAGTATGTTGTTTGATATATTTTTAGTGGTGGAATAGTATTAATCAGAGAGTAATTAAGGTCTTTAATATTGTGATTGGTGTGTTTAATGCTGATTTTTTCAAAATTAGCCACTTAATGGGTCAAATCTTTGTATTTTCATACATATTAAGGTGATTTATATGTTTGTGATGGTATAATAAGTTTAATTAGGTTTTTATTAAGTTTTTCAATACTGCGATTAGTAGTTTTAATGATGATTTAATCGAAATTTCATCAATATTAGGTCAATTCAATGTCATTAATACCTATTAAAGTATTTGACATGTTTATTGCAATGAAAGAGGACTAATTGGAGATTAATTAACTATGTTAATGCTGTAATTAGTGTATTTAATTACGATGATATCAAAATTTGAACCATATTGAGTCAATTAAATATCTTTAATATTTGTTAGAGTGTTTAACATGCTTATAGTGATGAAAGAGGAATAATTAAGGGATAATTAACCATGTTAATAGTGTGATTAGTGTTTTTAATGCTGATCTCATCGTAACTTGACCTATATTAGATCAAATTTATGTATTTAATGCTTCTTAGGGTGTTAGACATATTTATAGTGGAAAAATAGAGCTAATTGGGGTTTAATTAATTTTTTTATTACTACACTTAGTGTATTTAATGATATTGAGTCAATTCTACATATTTAATGTTGAATACATTGATTGATATGTTTATAGAGACAAGATAGGGTTCATACATATAATCGTATATTTTTATTTTAAATTAGGGCTAATTGTAGCTTACTTATTTTTTCAATTTTAGTAAGAATATGACACCAGAGAAACAAGCACATGATGACGCTTGGGATCATTCCCAAAAGATATATGGAAACTGTCATCATTGGCTATGCATTTATTGTGGCTACATTGGCAATAGTAGAGGAATCAGTTGGGTGAATATGCATTTGGCAGACGAGTATTGATATTACAAAATACAAAAAGGTTTCGACGGAGATCCGTAAATCATCTCAAGACAAGTTACAACAAACAAAGGAAGATACAATGAAAAAGAAGGCAAGAGCTACGGAAGAATATTATAGGGCTACGTATGAACCAGTTGATGACGAATATGAGGGTTGCAGCGATGATATCGACTCGGATCTTAGAGCTGGTATTTGTGCATCACTAAAGCATCAATACATCTATAGGAAGAAATGAGACATCGACGACATGACTCACGATGGAAGCGTGGCAATGGTAGTGGGTCTGCGCCATAAGGAATCCAAAGGCCGACCAGCATGAGGCAACCGACTTCCCCTTAGTTAAGCTAGATTAGTAGCATAAGATAGGGTGGAATCCATGGTTTTATGAGAGGATATAGCAAGATGTCAGTACCAGATATTACTGATATTAATCTACAAGTCTATCCTCTATAAATAGTGGAGCAAACACGGATTGACGATGCATATACAAAAGAAAAGAAACAGGATATTAAGAAGGTACCTATAAAATAATTCAACTTCCACGAGATTCCAGCAAATACAACTCAAGGTCTATATTTTTAGAGCATGGTCTCCTCTATTCAAAAGTCTGGCACGAGAATCCAACATATAACACCGAAGGAGATCCACAACGTGTATTTAGATAAGGATGTGGTAGAACTAAAGAATTGGCTCAAATCCTTCAAGAAGCAATAAAACGAATATGCGGTGACGCTGATGTGTGATAGTTGGATAGGGCCAATAAGAATAAATATCATCAATTTTCTTGTGTATTGCAACATACGAGTGGTTTTTCATAAGTCGATTAATGCTTCCAACAAGATTCAAAATGTAAACTATATTGAAAACCTAACAGACACTATTATAGAGGAGATCGGACCACAATACATTATCCAAATATTAACCGACAATGAAGCTAATTTCAAGAAGGTCGATTTACGATTGAAGAAAAAAAATTATTGTTTTTGACTCCATGTGCAGCTCATTGCATAGATCTAATGCTAAAATATATTGGTAAGCTACCATCATGTCACGGACTTAGTTAGTTTTACCTAAGTCGTGTGGCACCCTCGCGTGTCCATCCGCAAAGAGATAGTGTTAGGACTCTAGCTAGGAGAGTCCTAATTGAGAAGGACATTCATGTAAAACCTACCTAAGCCGACCCTTATTAAAGAGGTGAAGAGGCCGGCTAGGGTTAGGAGGATGTTTCTTAGAGAAGAAATAGGAGTTGTAAAGGAATAAGAGTCTTGAGTAGGAGTCCTATTATAAGTTGGTTAGAAGTAAGAGTCTTGAGTAGGAGTCCTATTAGAAGTTAGGGTTTAGAAGCCCTATAAATAGTCATGTATTCCTCCTCTTTTGATAAGCAATAGATGAATCTTTTCTGCAGCCTTTGAGCAGCAACTTGGAGGGAGGAACCCCTATAGAGTTCCAAGGAGGCCGATCCCCTAAAGAGATCAACCCCAAGTTTAGAATCTACAAGGGTTCTAACAGACACACACCGAATTCTTGATCTTTTCTGTGATTCTAAAGAGCTCAAATTTGTGTTAAGTTCAAAAGTTCTCCTCTTTCTGT
>LVTN01001220.1:69904-84846 GCA_001649415.1 Musa itinerans
CGCCTGGGTTTACCCAGGCGCTCGCCCGAAGCGCCCAGCGCCTGGGCTCTGGCGAGCGCCCAGGCGGCGCCTGTTTGAAGCGCGCCGCCTGGGAGATTAGCGAGGCGCTCGGGCCTCGCCTCGCCTCGCCCGAGCGCCTAGGCGAGCGCCTTTTTCAATCACTGGTTATACAAAGCATGAACAAAACCGAAAGACACGAACATACACGAGCATTACATCAAATACCCCGTTTACAACTTTGTCCATGACAATCAATTAATAAGTGTGTGGCTTGAGAAAAGTCGATTACAAAGTTTATATATAATCATCATTTGATCCACTTTATAATGTAAAAGTATATAAATGGTGAGATACTCAGCCCTGGAGTCACTCGGTTTGCTACAAATTTTATTATCTTAAAATCAATACAGCAAAAGTAGCAAGGCCTCAAGGCAATAGTTACCTCACAAGAATAGTCTGATTCTATATTTTCGAGTCAAGTATGGAAAAAACTATTCATTCTCTAGATTTTAGGATATCATGAATGAAATCATAATAGGAGTAGAACCACTTTACATTGTCCTCCGTAAGGTCGATATGGACAAGCGTGCCCAAATGCCTTAAACATATGCTGATTACAATAAGAGAGGTCAAGAAAACATTCAGAGATTATTTTAAGGTCGAGCAATGCTTGCATACCATCGATCACAAGACTGAGGTTCATATGGACTAAAATATCCATAATGCAAGTAAATTCATATTCAGTGTAATTTAATTTATAATTTTTCAATATTTTAAAAATTCTTACTAACAAAATTATTTGTCTTGCAACGTATTATCTAAATCCAACCATTCAATCTTGCTATAGTCTTGGAATACAATCAGATTTATTATCGACACGAAGAAATGTTATATATCAACACTTGTCAAACACTGTTAATGCAACCAATGCTATTATAGAGGGCCAATTATTCCGAAAAACAATTAGTCTATTCTCGGACGTTGTAGTTGTATCGTGTCATTACAATATGGATCCTGATGAGAAAAAGTTACACACATATTGATTATAAACTATATTTGACATTAATTATTTGTTATGCTAACAAAGTCCAATTTATATCTTTTTGCAGTCGAGTGGTGACTATAATTTGGAGGGGACACATCAAATATAAGGCAGGTTGTCGTCCGTGTACTTTCGTAGATAACAACAAATAATGGTTGCAAATATAATTGGTCAACATCCGCATTAATTCATATGAAGGTCTACAACAAACTATTATATAGATGGTTGGAGAAACTAGTATATATCCACTATAACATACGAGTAAGGTTGCGATATGTCGAGTTGGATAAGGAACCAGTGGAAACAAAGATTAATCCCATCAACTTCCAATACTGCAATAAAGATTCAGAGTTGATGTTAGAGTGGGTCAAAGCAGTGGAGAACCAAGAGGATCCTCTATTTGATGAGACGGGAGATCCTCCACGTCCCTCGCATTTTATTATCGAGGCAATAGAAGAAATGGAATCACATCTTGAGTAGGAGGAAGATCCCCCTCGGTGAAAATATGACGAAGGAGCCAGAGAACATCGAGTCAAACTGCTCCAGGAACTAGAGACACCTAACTGCCATAGTCATCCGCCCAGCGTGCAAAGGTAAAAGCAAAGGGGAAGCCAGTAGCATCAACAACACTATTGGAAAGAATCAAGTCAAGTGATGAGACACCTCAATTGTATTCAACAGCTCGCTCAGTCCAGAGACATGGCAACAACGTGAACAGTAATGTCTCGATCAATGATGGCGGTAATACCGGGAGTCAATAGTCCCATCTATACAATTTAAGGGTGGTGCATGGACCGAGGAGCAGTATTTTACACATGCCACCATCGACGAGGTACTGGTCAAGTTTATACACGAAAAGGGAAGGGGAAGACAATGGATGATTTTAAGTAGATGTGACAAAATCTACACAACATAAACACAGAGTGAAGCTCATCATATCAACAACTGTTGTATTATGGAGAATCTTATGGCCAACAGTAGTACAGTGATAGTTGGTCATACTTCTCTGAGCAACAGTACAATGATTAATCTTATGATATGGAGCAACAAATAAATGGCGAAAGTAAAAGTTCTGACATTCTCTATGCTCTGTACTAATACATGTCATAATCGCCTTTGCCTCAAGAGCCGCCTCACGTGGTTCACGACAATCAAACTACGGCCATCACTATATTGATGCACCAATGGCATACTATGTATCAGTATACTATGTCGTGGGATCAATTTCAAGATTGGATCCAACAAGCATATCAAATTGATATACAAATACATAGGATCGATGACCCCGATCCACTGCCTGTGGAGTCTCATCGTTCTTTTTTATGGTAAAACTAGGTATATCCATCGATTAATTGCTTGATTCATATGAATCTTAAAGTCTAAGTTGTTTAGAAAATAATCTAACAATTTAAATCATTTCTTTGTAGATAATTCAATATTAACAGAAGGACTGTTCGGAATGTACCATAAAGTTACCACTCAAAGCTCAAAAAAGATGTCACTATTCTTTTATAATTCAGATTATTTTTGCTAAAATTATACTAAATTATATTTATTTCTAACTTAAAAACTCTAATCTAACTTTTTTTATTTTTCAGGTATTTTTAAAGCTATTTTTTATTATTTTTTCCCATACTATCAGTATGCCTAAGCGTACCAATATACGATACATTGGTAATGCCTCGATTCATATCGTACCGATGGCTAGTCAATATACCAATTCGGACCGATAAAGTGAACCTTGAGTTAAATTAGAAACCTGGGAATCATATTGTTTTTATTTAAGTTTTCTTTAGGCCTTCTACTAACTCTCCTAGCACTACTAATATAAATTAACATCAAATAACTGGTCCCGCAATGTCTCCCTTGGATCCTCTTAAATGGTTTTCAATATTTTCATATTCAATTCTTCAATCAGAACTACCACTAACAACAGATGTAAACATTTCCTATTCTATCTTTTTAAGTGCCACCACACATCCATCATAACTTCCTCACCTTTGTAATAATCATTTTTGGATATTACCGCTCAGTATTCTAAGCCTTGTAATTATCTTATAATTTCTTTTATCAAAAGGGTATGCATTGATAACCAACACTTGGAACAATCCTCTTCACTTCAACCTTCCAAACTTAAGTTTATGAGAATTATTTGCTTGATGTTACCTTCCCCTCGAACAATTATTTAACACATCAGACATCTGTTTTGGGGGATTTCTTGACCATTATTTCATATATACATTCAACAAGTTCTCTTATCATTGCTAAAATTTTAAAGCACACTTCAAAGTTCAAACATGCAGTATTATTAAGATGAAAATCATTTGTTGGTTAGTTTTCTTTCCATTGCTCAATTTTAAGGATTATCCTGACTTAATTAATACTTATCAAAAAAATGTCATCAGCAAGTAGCATTAAATAGTTTAAGTTCATACTGAATGAGCCTAGTAAAAGCTCATGATTACCAACCCTTTTCCTCAGCTTGTTTACCATTATTAAATAGTTTTTCTTGCCTAATTTTTCTATCACCGCTTTAAGTTTTACTAAAACTAGCTCCAATTAAAGGACCCTTGTTTCCCTATTTCTTGTCTTTTCTTTTCTCAACCAAATTTTCATATCACCATGATATTGTCTACTTATTTCATACTCATATCTTGTGCTTGGTTTAGAGGATATGAATATCAGAATTGGAGACAAACTTAACAACTAAATCTCGATGTTTGATTGAGAACAACTGGATCTCATTTTCCATTATAGAAGAAGAAAATACATATCTCACTTTTGAAGTGGCCTAGAATCCGACAAAAAGAACACTGAACACAGAGCCCAAAGAAACAATTATCTGATAACAACAATACCACTATAATTAATTCTTGAATCTTTGAACCAAATATGCTAATTTAACTATTTGCTTATAATTCATTAGATAAAATTCTAATTGTAAACCACAGTAGCAATTTTGCTTTAAGAAACAAAAAGGACAAGATTTAAATTAGTATTTAGGTTGAATCAATTACCTATCATAAAATCAATGTTATTGTCTACATTCAATTAAATTAAAAAAATAAAAAAGATAAAGACAAAAGCCATAATAACCACCATTTAACTAGAAACCACTATAGCCAAGGAATTTTCATACTTCCTTGCAGCGTTAAAAAGTTGCCACTAACTCAAGGTTGATGCAAAAAATAATAGTTTGATAATTTTTACAAATTTCTATGCAATGTACCAATGGTTTCCAAGGCACAAATATGGAAATTAGTCTAAAATAGGAAGAGATAAGGTGTAATATTAGTCACTGAGAAAAGAGGTGTGTTGGAAGCTTTAATCATGTTATCCCAAAACGAGTTCTTGCATGGTAGAAATCTACAATAAATATAATCAATCTCCATGTCATCTACCAAGAAACAAACAAGGAATTAGCTAAAGAGAGAAAGAAGATCAGTAATGTGCTTGATTGAAAATCATGCCTAAGAAAGAAAATTAATCCCAGTTTAGAAGCAAAATTAATTACATTTTCTTGCAAGCAAGTTTTGAACTACATGTTCAGAAGAAAATAATGTTATTTTGGATAATTCAACTATAATTTTGAGTCCAGATAGCAGAAAACCTTCTGGAATTTCATGGTAACATCCCTTAAGCAATTGCATCCAGCAACTCGCAACCCAACGGATGCTCCCAATACCCTGCTCAAAAACCAGGCCAGCAATCTAGCAGCAAATCTGAAAGAGCAAAAGTGCAGTGAAAGTAAGATTCTCAGTTTAGATAATGTACAAGTAACAACAATCATGGTTTTAGCAACACAATAACAATGATTTTCAAATATGACAGCATGCAACATGAAGAATCATGCAAGAGTTAGATGATATACCCAAATTTGTTTGGAACGAGTCTAAAATGCATGGTGGTTCAAGAAAAATAGATAGCTTCAAGGGATTTTTAGTTTACATCCAAATAAAATAAGACAGATGGTCATGTGTCATGAGTCAGATACATAATCAGATGATTTAAAGTTTTAAACAGAGTCTGACTCCAAATCTCGATGGTGTCAATTAGTAGGAACCATTATTTACTAATCTAAACAAGTAATATTATCAGAATATATAGCTCGACATTGGGATAATACCATTCATTTTTTACTTTTATTATTTTATTCAATGGTGCCCTGTAATATCCCGTGTACTGATAGCGTACTAATTAGATAGGCTACTCAAACCAAAATCAAACTGAGATTTAAATTCTTGAGTGAGAAAATTAATGCTGGGAGATATAGAAGATGTAAAATACATGAGTTTGGTCTCCTTAATACAAGTGCAATAGTACATATATGAGAGTAAGTTTTTCAAGACTTATTTGTGTAAGCTGATGCAATCTAATTTAGCCTACACGTGGAAAAATGCCCACAAAGTGTTATTTGCTTTGCTTGTTGATGCAGGATCATTTTTAGTATATTTCTCAATTGAATAAATTCTGTTAATGGATAGTTGTCAAATAACAAAATCTTCTAAAATCCTCTATTAGTTACCAATATTGACCAAGGAAAAGAAAAAAAAAGCCTAATACAAAAATCTTAAGTTTGATTAAAGATTCTTGAAGAAAAAGACATAAGCCTTGTTTTGATCAAAAGTTTTGATCCCTACCAAGGATATTCTTGGTTAAAAAATCTACAAAGAAAAAAGCCTATCAATCAAATATATTATCAACAAGGAAGATTATTTGCTAAAATAAAATAGAAAATGTATCTTCCCCAAAGAAAGAAAGAAGAAATAATTGATATATTTCGATTTATAAAATATTATTTTCTTTATTTTTTTGTTTTGTTTTCTTCTTATTTTGTAGTTTGGTTTTCTACTTAATTTTATAGTTTTGTTTTTCTTTTTATTTTCAAAAAAGAAAGAAGAAAAATGTATCTTATTTTTAGAGTTTTGTTTTCTTCTTATACTTAGAGGCCTATAAAGGACCAATAGGATTGTAGCTGGGGCTTCGGCTAGTGAATAAAGAAATAGATTTTTCCATCATATAAACATACATGTAGTGTAAGGTCATTCTCTTTTCTCAATGTTATATTCAATTATCCTCTTAGAAGAAGTGTAGAAATGCAAGGCCATCATTCCTGAGAGTTACTCCTTGACTCAAAATGAATATGATAGTTATATTCTTGCATCTTATCTAAACTCTTTTCTTCTTTTGTCCTACAATTATTGAAACCTAAAATTATATATTTTACCCATTTTTGCTTTTTGTCCTATATCATATCTAGTATCACAAACACTTAACGAGTACCCGTTTAGGTGCTTGTGCGAGACAAGGTCCAAGCACGTCAAGTTTACAAGCAAGGCCTGAGGGCATCAAGTCAACCCAAGTGAAGCCTTAGCGCATCAAATCAACCAAGGCGAGGCATGTACAACTAGTGTCGCCTAGGCGAGCGCTTAGGAGTAGGCATCGGGTGGCCCAAGCGTATTGGGTTCAATTCTGAGTAATTTGACATAGTCCTAAGTGAGCCAAATGGTTTGGCTTAATCAATTAATTAAAGTTTAATATCTCCCATGCACATTGAATCAAATTCCCTTGAACTGAATGAGGCAAATGGTTTGACTCGGTCAATTAATTAAGGTTTACAACCTCCCTACATAACCCATGCCCCTTCCCTCAACTCTAATACCTCCATTGTTACTCGTCGCACATAGTGCTTCCCCTAAGTGGTCCTCCCCCTCTCTCAGACGAGCCATAGTGCTTCGCACTCCTAGATGAATGACATCCACTCTCCACACGCTACAACACCCCTCCCCTCTTCTTTATGCCACCTCCAACCCCCCCCCCTCCTTTTCCTCAAATGGTGCCTTTCTCCCTCGCATCATGCGCACAAGCAACACCCTCTCTCTGACACTGCCTACACTCTATTGTCCTTCCCCTACTATCAACCCCCTTCTTCTTGCTTGCTCACCTACCTCTATTCTTGGCACCCCTTGTTCTTGCTAGTCATAGGTGCCCTATAAGCCAATCACGTGAGTGATGACACGTATGACTTGACACATAGTTTTTTTGTTTATTATTATAATTTTGGCATTTTATCACTTTATATTAACTGTCGCTTAAATACATTGTGATGTTCATGGGTCTGTACAATGGGAATCGAATCGTGATGAGATCACGATAATGAGACCGATTCGCCTTTAAACACAAATCCCAAATAATCCCAGTCACAAATTACACGAGAGGGACATCGAGATAACCGGACAGACTAGTGTGCTGTATACCCGTCCAGATGATGGATACAGCTGGTTTCATAGTTGCTCGTGTGGGGACACTAAGGATACAATACAGGTGCTCATTAAAGAATGAATTCACTGATTGATCTGCTTACGGAATGCTGGATGGTTGATGATACCTTATTGTCAGACAGCGATTCCGTAGTCCTAATGGTGTATCTGGTCCTTAGACTTGAGACACCAAGGATATCCTATATGAGTACTTCATTCTTTGATACCAGACTAATAGGTCTGGAGGTTCCAGATCTAGCACAGCCGGTCATCAGGAGTGGTAGTCAACCTTACGAGGACTATTGAGTGTTGATAGAGGATCATCCACTCTCGGTGTCATGAGAGGAATATCTCATGTGTTCTTGCTCAAACAAATCCCTAGCCAGGGTCATTTGGATTGAGAGAGAAAGAGTTCTCCGAGAGAATTCGATTAGAACGAGACTCGATTAGAAACCGTATGGGTCTGACAACACCATGCCCAATATACAGTCTCTGAGATATTAGATGGATGAGGGACTAGAGGTACACGGTAACTGAGAACAGATATGTCAAAGGATTGGATTCCTCTATATCGTCTAAGGATTGCGACGTAGTGGCCTAGTACGTCCGCAATCGATGAGTCGAGTGAATTATTATGGAGATAATAATTCACTAAGCCAGAAGGAGTTCTGACATGTATGACTCATGACCAGCTCGATATTGGGCCTAGAGGGTCACACACATATGGTAGGCGTTGCGATGAGAAAAGGTTTGGATATAAGATATCCGCCGGAGCCCCTATCTTATTGGATATCCAATAAGCCCCTAAATTATTGAATCCTATAGATGAAATCCAATAAGAGCCCATAAGAGATTATTGGATAGAGATCCACTAATCTAAGAGGCTTGGGTAATTAGATAGAGATCCAATACCCGATAGGGCAGGAGCCATTAAGGTTAAGTTGACAGGGGACCTATATAAATAGGAGAGAACTAATGGTTCATAGGTTAGAGTTTTTTTGGTTGCCTCTCATATTCTCCTCCCTCTCTCCTCAAAGCAAGCCTGGAGTTTTGAGGAGCATCGTCGCGGCCCTGTTGTGTGGATCACCGCTAGAGAAAAGGGCGCTTGACCTCATTCACCCTCTCCTAAAGATCTGCAGGGATTCAAGGATATACGATCTCCCTAGGTAACACAATCTATCTTATACGATCTCCCTAGGGAAAAGGAAAAAGTTGAGAAATACTCGTCCGTAACTAAAAGAATTAAATCACTAGCGAAGGGGGAATAAAAGAAGAAAAGGGAGAAATAGGAGCTAGAATGGAGCAACAAGAAAATGATGTCTGAGAAAGAAAAATAAAAAGGTATATGTGGTATTATTATTTAACCATGTATGTCTTCACTTCTACTACCAGTCACTTCTAGAACACCATTGTACTACCATCTACCATGGCCAATCTTGAAGAAAAATATATCAGAGTTTGGGGTTAGCCTTCAATAGAATCCACATCTCAGGAACATATGGAAACATTAGTGGCTCATTTTGGTCATTTAAAAGTCATAGAATAGAGATCAGTCAAAATAAGTCAAATAATCAAACATCAGTCACGTACAAACTTGATTAAAATAAAGATCAAGAAAATCAAAAATCTCCATTACGACCTTATACCAATTGTCTCTAGCACCAATGACCACTCACCTTCCATAACCACCTTCTCTAAGACCAAGTTACAGTTTATGGTTTCCATTGCCTGATTCCATACAGGAGGGGGAAAGGTTAATCCCTTGCAACCTCAATATCAAGGGTTCAAATAATGAAAACAGCCTTTCCCTTTCTCTCTTTTCTCTCTCTACAAGATTAAGCTTATGCATGTTGAACATCTACAAACACTGACTGTTCAGTAGCTTCACACACTAGGCCATCTTTTCTACGATCCAATGTCTTTCTTATCTTTACTTCCCAAATAGTTGGGACAGTACGGCTTGCTGTGTAGTTGCATTATCTATAAACTACTATCAAGCTTCTCTCGTCTGTCCCAAGTTGATCTATCAAACAATAACATCTCCAGTATTGATGTCCCCACCAATCAACAAGAATAGAACCAAATCTTAAACCTCAACCCTGGACTTAGGCTCAGAATGATTTATATCATCAACAGAGTTTCTTCTTAACCCTAATTACGTATAAATTTCTGTATATCTTGAATGAATCTGCACTCTGTACTTCCTTTTCCCTCATTTTTATGCACCTGGAAGAAAATTTGAATCCTACTTTTAGTTAATGGCACTTGGTGATGATATTGTTGTTAAAGAATGTTTATCATCAGAAGCGCATTAACTTATATTCTTCAGGTTCAAGCACCTCAATCAGCTTTTAGATTTTCATGCACGACACATGCTCGATGCTTAATTAGAAACTAAAATAACGAAAAATTATCATTTAGCACTCTTTGCTAATTGCACAGGTCACCCACTTATGTTGCCATGCAAAAATTGGTCCTTCGCAGTTTTTCAAAGCTTGACATGGTTGGTGTAATCCATATCCTTTTTAAAACGAGGTAATTATCGGCGAAAATTGTAAATAATAGCTTAGGAAATTTTGTTCAGAAACCACATATAAAGAGACAATACAAAAAACCAAATAATTAAAATGACAACTAAATAAACGAGCTTAAGTCTCAAGAAAGTAAAATTCCAGAAGATCACGAAACAAAATTCAAAATATAAACAGGTTCTCGTAAATCTTACACAAAGATGACCCATCCGACAGCAGAGACGACCAGAAGAACTGCGAAGAATTTCACCGGCGAAGAGGCCATCTCGCCGAGACAGCACGCGCGGGCCGAAGGAAGCACCCTCAGAGATCAGATCCTCGAAAAGTAAGCTGCATCCAATTGCATCAAAGCGAAAGTCCCGAGCCGACTCCAGGGACCAAAGATCCCATCTATGGGAGCCGGGCGGGGGAGGGACCCGCACCAAGAGGCGACAGGGACGAACAGACTCACTCGCGGGAGGCACGAGGAGAAGTGAGCTGATGCAGGATTTGGAGTTCCGGCGCTTGAAATTTCTCACTGGGGACGTCGATCTGGTCGATCTGATCGGAGGAACAGCGGGGGAGGCGTTGGGGAGCAAGGGAGGAGAGAGAGGAGACGACTCCTACTATGGATTTGGGCAAAGGTACGACTACAGTCCTCCGTTTAAGAACGTGGTCTTGGGCCGAGCCAATTTCTGGGCCGCTTTCCTGTGAAGGGCGTTCAATTATGCAAATGACAGCAGATTGAACTGCTTTGAATAACATCAGACTTCTGTTATTTATAATTTTTTTGTTTAGAGGGAACGAAGCCCAAATTTTGGAGATTACTATTTTATTTATAATTTTATGTTAAAAAGTTTAAATATTTTTAAGTTATTTTTTAAAGAAATATATATTATTAATTTATAATTTATTTTAATAAAAAATTATTATTATTTACCTATAACTTTTTTTCTCTTTTTTCTTCTTTCTTCTTCTAATGACATTGGTAGTTAACAAAATCGATGATGATGACATCAAAGTAATGAAAGGGGAGTGTCGGTAATAAGAAGCACAAGTTGATGACAGTGAATAATAAGGAAAATCTACAGTATACATAATTGGGCATGGTTCATGGGGGCAACTTCGGAGTGACAATCGATAACGAAAAAAACGATGAGTAAATTAGAAGTGGTGATTAGTAGCAATATAGTGAAGAGAGTCCGATAATAGGGTACACAAACAAAGATCGTAGAGAAGGCAAAAAAAGAAAAGATACAGATAAAAATAAAATTAGAAAGGTTATAAATATAAAAATTATTTTATTATTTTTTTAAAGGTTTATGAATAATAGAGGTGTTGTGAATAGTAAACTCCTAAATTTTTTGTCATCTCTTTTGGTAAAATTACACGAATATCCCTCCAAAGCAGGATTTTTCTTTTAAGTCTAGCATACATACTAATGTGTTATTATAATTAATAACCTTCGATCGAGTGTTCATATCATTATCTTGAGATTCCAATTGATATTGATATGCTAGGTAGAGACATATATTCCTTTTAAATTAGTATTTTTTTATATTTGTCTCTTTAAATTCAAGTTTAGTGGAGGAGTTCGGGAAATGATATAAAACATTTTATTTTATTGTAACATTGGAAGTTCAAAAGGACAAAGATTTATTTTGTATCTAGAATATATTTATATTTTAAATATATATTTAGAGAAAATAATTTGAGTGAATATACGTGTAATATGAGTGTTTAAATAATAGGTGAAAATTATATTTTAAATATACATTGACATAAGTGTTATTTGGTAAAATTATGTTTTTCAGAAGTTCATTGAATATTATTTAATAAATTTACCCCTCTAAATTTTTTTATATTTGTTCAAAAATGTATACTTATTTTTTATTTAATTTAATAAATAAATAAAAATATAATAAATAATAAAAATAAATGTATATAATCTTGTGATTACAATACGATGCTTTGGATAATCTTGTGATTTTAGAGAATATCATGTAATACTTTAAAAATTGTAAAAAAATTTATTAGCAACCAACAAACAATGAAATGTCAAAGCTATGTTAAGATAGTATTGGCATTTGAGCATTTATAATATAGTATTCAAGTCAAATGTGATCCTAAAAAAATTATCAAACACCAATTTATATTTGAAATGTGTCTTGGACCTTCAATGCTCATGTGTTCCAAGTGTCCTTTTAAACTAGCTTATAGCGACTTAGAAGACCTACTAACATTAACTTTGACCTAGACATCTTAGATCAATGGCCTGATCTCGATAGATTAATAATAGTTCAATTAACCAATTGAAGAAGGGTTTTAGTAAGAAAAGAATATAGTGATATATTGACATCACTCGAATTAACAATGGGCAAAGATTTAAACTACCTTATAGCGACTTATATGACCTACCAACAATACATTTTGGCGTAGACATTCTAGATAAGTAACTCAATATCAATAGACTAATAGTTCAAAGAACAAATCGGACTAGTTCAGGATAATGATGAAGGGTTTTAGTAAGAAACGGTTCCTAATGAATGAGGTTAACATATCACATGCTGATGTCACCTTAAATTCCCGATGGGTAAAGATTTAAACTAGCTTATAGGGACTTAAAGGGCCTATTAAAATTAATTTTAGCTGAAGTATTTCATATTAGTGGCTCAATCAAAATAAACTAATAGTTCAATTAATCAATCGAACTAGGACATGACAATGGTGAAGGATTTGAGTAAGAAATGACAATGGGGTTAACATATCATATGGTTATGTCACTAAGTTTCGGATGAGCAAAGATTTAAACTAGCTTACTGAGGTAACTTTTATAGTTCACATCTAAAGTAAGCATTGTGGTAACTCGTTTAGTTTCGTATGACAAAAGTAACCAAACATTTAATTGGTTTATCTTTGTTTGTGATATTTTAGCTATTTAAAAAAATATTTTTTAAACAAATCCAATGGTGACCAAAGTCATAGCATGTTAATGGGAGGCATGTACCGATGATTTAGATATTATAAGTATTGAATTTCAGATTTTGATGATGAAATTAATTGATGAAGTTATGATCTAATCAGCGTTTGAGTGACGCAAGACTAACTTTGATCATGAAAAGGTAAATCGATTGAAGTAGGAAGAATTAGATGTTGGGTTGGAGTAGATCATGTCATAAGATTGGATGTCGAGCCAAAGGATCGGTTGATGTGCTAACAGGACTTCGTATCACGAGTTCGGGCATTAGCTTAGAAGGATCGGACATTGCACCAAGAAGATTGAATGTTGTGGGAGGTCAATATGATAATAAATCGGGCAATACGCTGAAGGAGAGGATGATACGCCAAAGGATTGGATGAAGCATCGAAGGATTGGACGAAGCTGTTAGGATCAAAAGCGGCACTAAGAGGGGGGGTGAATTAGTGCAGCGGTAAAATAACGTCGGTTTAAAAATCCTTCGTATGATAAAAATCATTTCCGATGAAAAACTATTTCGTAAAGGTAATAACTCTGAAAACATACATAAAAGAATAGTGGATGTAAAGAGTAAGTAAGGAGGTTTGCAGTTAAAGTAAATTGCTCAGAGAAATGCAAACCAGATTTTAGAGTGGTTCGGTCGTCGTGACCTACATCCACTTCGCCGATTCCTCTTCCGTCGAGGCCACTGGCATCCACTATCGGTCTTCCTTCAATAGGCGAAGACCAACCATCTTTTACAACTCGATTCTCCTTTTACCGGGTTTAGGAGATAACCCTTACACCCCCACTTTCTCCTCTCTCAACCTATTCTAACACTTAGAACTTTTGAGAGAAGTTTCACATAAGATTGCAGCAGCGTTTCTTTCTATTTTTACTCTCAAGTCTTGTATATGTTAACCAGGGATGAGAGGGGTATTTATAGGCTTCAAGTTGATTCAAACTTGGAACCTAAAAACATCTCATCCCGGGTTACCCGGGTACGAGCGGTACCACCGCTTGTGCTAGGCGGTACCACCACCTGACAGGGGCGGTACCACCGTTGGAAGCATTTACTGCCAGCGGTACCACCGCCCAAACCACATGGGGTACGAGCGGAACCACCGCTTGTGCTAGGCGGTACCACCACCTGACAGGGGCGGTACCACCGTTGGAAGCATTTACTGCCAGCGGTACCACCGCCCAAACCACATGGGAGATTGAGTCTCCCAGGCGATGCCACCACTGGCCAGGCTTTCAACATTCTGATTGGGCCTTGAATCCGGCCCAAACCAACCCAACTTCAGGCCAGTTGGCCCATAATAGAGTTGATGGGATTACCTCCCAATCTCAACTCCAATTATGTGCTAACTATGATTCCTAAGATATATTCTAAGCATTCTAGTTCTAGTACGTTAATTACTTTTTCTGACGAGCTTCCGGCGATCTTCCAGCGAACTTCCGACGAACTCCTGACAATGTTCCTTCGAACTCCCGACAAGCTCCTGGACTTCACGATGATCTTCTTGGCGAGTTCCGATGAGCTTCTTTGGCAAGCTCTTGGACTTCTCGGCAGAGCTTCCAACGAACGTTCGGACTTCTGGCGAATTCTCAAACTCCCAACGAAATCATGTCCTTGACTTCGGGACTTCATTTTGCTTTATGCCTTGCTATCATAGTTAATCCTGCATATGTAAAAACACACTTCGATCTAGATAATTAATACTAAGCATTAATCATGTTGTCCGGCATGTCATTGGTCCCTCGACACTTCATTCGATTCTTCGGCGTATCATCCTCTCTTGTGGTCTATTGCCCAATCGGCCAGTTGACTCCGTAACTCCGATATACTTGGCACAATATATGCTCTTCTTGGCATGATGCCCGAATCAATAGCCCGAAGCATTCTGTTGATACGTCGACTGATCCTCCGGCTCGACGTCCAATCTTCTGACATGTTTTCCTCCGGCACAACATGATTTTTCTTGCTTTAATTGTCTTATCCTGATCGAAGCATCCTACGTCACTCAAAACGTAGATTAAAACATAAACACTTATCAATTGGTTTCATCATCAAAATCCAAGATTCAACAATCTCCCCTTTTTTGATGATGATAACCAATTGATGACAGAGTTAACCTTAACTCCCGGAGTTTAAACAAACTCCCCCTATC
>LVTN01001221.1:3465-40881 GCA_001649415.1 Musa itinerans
AGTGTTAAACCAAATGAGTAAAACATGGCTCTCATACCAATTGTTAGGAAAAGGGTTGGCACTAAGAGGGGGGGTGAATTAGTGCAGCGGTAAAATCACGTTGTATTCAAATCTTTTCATTTCGATTAAATATGTTTCAGATGAAAAATCGTTTCGTAAAGGTAATAATTTGGAAGCATATGGAAGCGTAGTGACTAAGTAAGTAAAATAGTTTGCAGTATATAAATGGCAACAATAGAAATGCAAACTAGATTTTAGAGTGGTTCGGTCATCGTGACCTACATCCACTTCACCGATTCCTCTTTCGTCGAGGCCACCGGTATCTACTATCGATCTTCCTTTAATAGGCGAAGATCAACCTCCTTCTTACACCCCTCTTCTCCTTTTCACAAGTTTAGGAGACCTTTACAAGCACACACACTCCTCTCTAAATAGAATTCTAAAGTTAGATCTAGAGGAGAGATTTCTTAAGTGATTTCTACAGCATTTTCTCACTTTAAAACTCTTTGTGCTTGTGTGAGTTAACCAGGGATGAGAGGGGTATTTATAGGTCTCAAGTTGATTCAAACTTGGAGCCTAAAAATATCTCATCCCGGGTTTCCTAGGTATGGGTGGTACCACCACTTGTGTTGGGCGGTACTGCCACTAGTGTCAGTCTAACACTAACACTGCACTGGGCGGTACCATCGCCTAGTCTGGCAGTACCACCGCTTGACACCCTGTCAAGGGTGGCATCACCGCCCAAACTGGCAGTACCACCGCTTGACACATTGCCAGGGGTGGTACTACCGCCCAGACTAGCGGTACCACCACTTGACACAGTCTCGGAGATTATGCCACTTCTTGGGACACTGTTTGAGCCTCTCATTGGGCCCAATACAGTCCTTACATAGGCTCAACTGGCCCCTAATTGGGTTGGCACAAATCCAAACCCAATTACATGCTAACTACGAAATCTAAGTCATACTTAAGCTAAACAAGTCCATAAGTCTACGTTTCTTCCGGCGATCTTCCGATGAACTCTCGACGATCTCTTGGCAATGTTCCAACGGACTCCCGGCAAGCTCCTGGACTTCACGATGATCTTCTTGGTGAGTTCTGACAAGCTTCTTTGGCAAGCTCTGAGACTTTTCGGTAGAGCTTCCGACGAATATCCGAACTTCCGACGAACTCTCGAACTCCCAACGAAATCACGTTCTTGACTCTAGGACTTCATTTTGCTTTATGCCTTGCTATCGTAGTTAATCCTGCACATGTAAAAACACACTTCGATCTAGACAATTAATACTAAGTATGAATCATGTTGTCCGACATGTCATTGGTCCCTCGACACTTCGTCCGATTCTTCGACGCATCGTCCTCTCTTGCGGCCTATTGCCCAATCAGCCAATTGACTCCACAACTCTAATATCCTTGGTGCAATATCCACTCTTCTTGGCCCGATGCTCGAATCTATAGCCCGAAGCCTTCTGTCGATACATCGATCGATCCTCCGGCTCGACATCCAATCTTCTGACATGTTTTTCTTCGGCCCAACATGATTCTTCCTACTTTAATTGTCTCATCCTGATTGAAGCATCTTGCGTCACACAAAATGCAGATCAAATCATAAACACTCATCAATTGGTTTCATCATCAAAATCCGAGATTCAACATGTCTAAGTTGATATGCATTAAATGACGCTAGATATACAATGGTCTCTTGGTCCCTCTTCCTCCTCCTAGGTGTCTTCATCCCTACCACCTCCAACTTTGCCCTCTCTTATGCCCCACCCATCGCGCCTCTGATGTGATGGTCTAGCTCGCCCATGCCTCCAGCTCTCCCTTGCCTTCACCTCTAGCCTCTCCTACTTTTGTCTTTTCACCTTCATCCATCACTATGACCTTCATCGCTTCCTCTTCCTCAACAAGATAGACCTTTTTTTTTAACTTAAACTACACATGTTATTATATTAATAATTTATTATAAATCAGCATATCATGTAAGTATACTCTAATGTCTGTTAACTCAAACTTAATGGGAGGGACTTATATGAAACATTTTTAAAAATGTAAGGGTTATTTTAGATACAAACAAAGCCATAAGGGCTTAAGTGGTCCATGACCAAAATCACAAGGGCTAAAATGGACCTCTTATTTTTAAACTTAAATTACATGTATCATCATATTAATAGTTTATTATGAGTCAGTATGTCATGTAAGCAGACTTTAACATATGTTAACTCAAACTTGACAGGAGAAGCTTATATGCTACGTTTTAAAAAATATATGGATTATTTTATACACAAATAAACCATAAGAGCTTAAGTGGCCCATAACCAAAAGCATAGGGGCTAAAATGAACCTTAACTTCTTTTTTTTTTTTTTTGACAACTTTCAGTGGTTTAAATTTTAGTGATACTATAGTTATAACTAAAGGGGAGAAGGTGATAAATTGAAAAAAAAAATGAGGGGAGAAGTGATGAAAACCATGATATAATGAAATGTATAATTTTTCTTTCTGAAATAAAATATTAGTGAAGTTTTCAAAAATTTACCTGGCATTGAGAATTATGTGGTCCACCAATTCCATAGGGACAGTCCCCCCAAAGTCTAATTGCACAAAGAAGGGGTTGACATTGGAGGTGTAAGGATCACTAAGTGTTGATTGAAGCTTTCATTGCTCATTGGAACCCAATGAGGTATAGGGCAAATTTCTTGATAGTATCTAAAACAAAACTGATGTAGAATTGGGAAGTAGAGAAAAAGATACATAAAAAGAAAGAAAGAGAAGTGTGAGATAAGAGAGGAGAGCAAGAGACTAGAGAAGATGTAATTCTTTTTATTCAAATCTGGAATGTTTGATCCATTAATAAGCTCTATTATTTGTAGGGGTTTAGGAGCCTTAATATAATTAATAAAGACAATGATTATCAAAAGTAACCTTATAGGGAATTAGTATGCTTCTTTAGAAATTCAAATTGTGACTTCTAGGATCCCTAAATAATTTAGTAAATGAGTGTACTTAATAGCACTTAATATAAAAGGAGACTTTAGAAAGATCAAAAGATTTTTTTTTAATTTTTAACATAGCTCTTAAAATTTCTACCCCAACTAATTGATGAATTTTTATTGATTTCTTTACCTAGAATAAACTTTTCTAAAATCTTTTGTAAAGTTAAATGAATCTCCATCGTCTTAAATATGACTTTTTCCAAAAACAAAAAAATATTTTTAGTTTACATCACCAATCAAAAAATAACAATTAAATCATTTTTATGAGCCTTAATAGTTTTTCCTACAATTCTCCTCTAGCTGTCCTCGTTCCTCATGCCACTAACTCACAACTGATTCAGCTCATCTAACTATAATGCATGTGTAGTCACATTGTCATATGTTCAGTTTTCGCTCATTTAATCCTCAATCAAAGCTCCACATAATTCTTTATGAACATAAACTTTTCTGCTCAAATAAATTCGTAATTTGTTTTATTTACACGGTGGAATTATATTAAAGAGAACAAATGGCAATTTCATGTTAGTCTGTTTAATTTCCAACATAGTTTGCTTTGATTCGGTTCAAGAAATCACAACTGAACCAAATAAACCCAAAAACGATTGAAGCGTAGCAAATACTGCAGCTTAGGTTTTGCAGAATTGACTAACCTTTTGAACAGCAGACACCGACGGAACAATTAGAACTCCAGATCAATTGTCAAAGTTAGGGTAAGAATAGTTCTTAAAACATAAAAAACTAGAATAAGATTGCATTTGCACGTATGAACATAATCATCACAATCTTGCGGTATATTACGGCTTCCCTCACATAATTCAGATAAAGGCAACGGCATCCTAGAAAAACTTCACTTCACAGAAAAAGATATATCACTAACAAACCCATTGGAGGAAAGCCCTAAAAAACACAAAGCCATTCAAACCCTAGAGCTACATATGTTCCCGTAACATGCAAGAACTCAAGAGCGACAAATTATTTCGTTGATTCCGGATTAAACATCCTAGAAGTATCAAGAAAACATCAAAAATATTACAATATACGAAATGCTAATTCAGAGGAAAACCCACCCACCCAAGAAGAGACCAAAAAAGATATTAGAACTCTAGCTAAGAGAGTCATAATTGAGTTTCATTGAAAGGGACACTCATGTAAAACCTACCTAGCTGACCCCTATTAAAAAGGTGAAGAAGTCGGCTAGGGTTAGGGTTAGGGTTAATTGTGGCTAGAAGTAGGAGTCATATTAGAGTTGGGGTTTAGAAGTCTTATAAATAGTCATGTATTTATCCTCTTTTGCCAAGCAATAGATGAATCTTTTCTACAACCTTTGAGCAGTAACTTGGAGGAAGGAACACCTATAGAGTTTCAAGAAGGCTGATCCCCTAAAGAGATCAACCCCAAGCTTAGAATCCACAAGGGTTCTAACACTTAGTAACAGAGCAGTGTTCTTGGCATCTCATGGCCCTTCCACAACCATACATCAGCCCTCCACAACTGCCCAAAGTAATTCCCACAATTGCTTAAAAGATCATCGCTAAATTCCATCATCATCTCCACCACCACAGATCATCCTTTGATCTCCCTATGAATTACAATAGGTTCTGGGTTTTTACCTTACTACTGCTACAATTTAGTTATACTTATTCAAAAATTTAGCCATCTATCAACCCTCTACAGCCACCCAAAGCAATTCCCACAATTGCTTAAAAGATCATCGCTAAATTCCATCATCATCTCCACCACCGCAGATCATCCTTTGATCTCCCCATGAATTGCAGTAGGTTTTGATTTTCTACATTATTATTGCTGCAATTTAGTTATCCTTATTCAAAAATCTAGCCATCTATCAACCCTCTACAGCCACCCAAAGCAATTCCCACAATTGCTTAAAAGATCATCGTCGAATTCCGCCATCATCTCCACCACCGCAGATCATCCTTTGATCTCCCCATGAATTGCAGTAGGTTTTGATTTTCTACATTATTATTGCTGCAATTTAGTTATCCTTATTCAAAAATCTAGCCATCTATCAACCCTCTACAGCCACCCAAAGCAATTCCCACAATTGCTTAAAAGATCATCGCCGAATTCCGCCATCATCTCCACCACCGCAGATCATCCTTTGATCTCCCTGTGAATTGCAACAGGTTCTGATTTCTTTTCTGTCCAAATCTCTATAAAATTTTTACGACAACTTTGTCACTTCCTAACAACATATTTTTCATTGGTTTTGTCAAAAAATTCTCAATATAAACCACTGATCTTTTATGTCCAAATTGCTACACTTGAAAATCTACACTACAGAATTCTAACCGCATAGCATAGTTTGTTTGATCTTGCTACTATGTTTTTTCTATCTAAATCTCTATAAAATTTTTATGATAGCCTTGACACTTTCTAACAATAGATTTTCCTTTAGTTTCATCAAAAAATTCTCAATATAAACTACTGATCTTTCATGTCCAATCTACTACATTTTAGATGTAAAAATCTGCTTGAGTACCTTTCCATGATCCTTAATTCTTTTGAACCTTCCACCACCCATGCCATTAACCTATCAATAGAAAAAAGATAGGGACATCTCTGATCTACAAGCATATGCTATGGTTTCTCAAGACCCAATTGATACCAAATTTGAAGCATGGGAATCTCGAATTGAATCGCGACTTAAATCGTGCTTGAAGGACAAATTGCGTGCTTTGTTTGCAGAATTCAGAATTGGAAAACCGCCAAGTCCAACCAAATTTCAGTGAGGAGAGAGGCCTCCAGAGAAGGAGGGATATCCATCGGACATGCTGCAGCCATGCATGAGGGTGGACTTCCCATGATGGGAAGAAGGAGACCCGACGGGGTGGATTTTGTGTGTCGAACGTTACTTTTGCTACTACCGAACGTTGGATGATGCTATGGTGGAAATTGTTGTCATCTACCTTGAAAAATATGCTATTCAATAGTACAATTTAAGAACGCACTGCTGAATCATTTTGGACCTACGGAGTATGAAAATATTGATGGCCAACTCGCAAAGATTCGACAAACCTCTACGATTCAAGAGTACCAAACTAGGTTTGAGAAGCTATCCTACCTTGCTCATGACTGGACTGATCATCAATTATTAGGAACATTCACAGAAGGATTTAAGCTAGAGATAAAATGGGAGGTTAAGGCGCGATAGTCCCGTACTGTGATAGTTGTGATTTCTTTCACCCGAATATAAAAAGAACGGCTCAACCAAGATACTCGGAGGATGAGAACCTCTCCTAGGCCCATGGCATATAAACCTCCTACTCCCAGCCGTCCTTCGCTGCCAAGGAGGACTTATGAAGCAACAACCTATCACCGTTCTAATTAACACGGGGAGCACTAATAATTTTATAAATAGCAAGGTTGCTATCCATATGGCCTTACCTATCAAGAATTGCAGCAAGTTTGACATTAAGGTCATCGACGGACGAATTTTGAAGTGTGATCATAAGTGCCCGCGGGTAAAACTATTGCTGCAGGACCAAGAGATAATTGCATATTTCTTCCTCCCCCCTCTTGATGATTATGAGGCTATGCTCGACATTGAATGACTGACGACATTCGGTTATATTTCTTGAAACTTTGTGAAACTAATTATGAAATTGGGAAACGTGGGAGCTTTTTAGTACAACTTGAGCAGCAAACTAAGGGAGAGCCAATAGAATTTGAAGACCCAAACCTACTTCCTTTTCTTGTTGAATTTTCAGATATATTTGACAAACCACGCTACCTACCTCCTACATGTCGACATGATCATTGTATACCTATTCTTTCGGGCAAACCTCCAATAAATACTTGACCATATCGGTATCCACATCTCTAGAAGGATAAAATAGAAAGGATTATAAAAGAGATGTTAGAAATAGGAGTTATTCGGCCAAGTTGCAACCCCTACTCTTCACTGATGCTCCTCGTACAAAAGGACGGAACATGGCGAATGTGTGTTGATTATCGAGCTCTCAACGGCATAATTGTCAAGGACAAATACCCTATTCCAGTAGTAAATGAATTGTTGGACGAATTAAAGGGAGCACAAATCTTTACAAAGCTGGACCTTCGATCCAGGTATCATCAAATACGAGTGTGCGAAGAAGATATACCAAAAAACGTCTTTCGAACACACAACGACGACTACAAATTTTTGGTAATGCCCTTTGGTCTCACTAATGCTCCCTCCACCTTTCAGAGCCTTATGAATGATATTTTCTAAAATTATCTTTGTAAGTTTGTACTAGTTTTCTTCGACGATATCCATATTTACAACCCTTCTCTTGAAAGTCATTTTTAGTACTTACGACTTGTTTTAACAATTTTACAAGAACATGTTCTTTTTGTCAAAAAATTGAAGTGCAGCTTTCTTTAATATAAGGTAGAATATATTGGGTATATCATATCAGAGGAAGGTGTGGTGGTGGACCCCTCCAAAATTGAAGTAATGCAGAACTGGCTGACCTTGAGAAACATAAAATCGCTATGTGGCTTTCTCGGTTTAATAGGCTACTACCGCAAGTTCATGAAAAACTATGGAAAGATCAATGCACCCCTTCTTTGCTGAAAAAAGATGTTTTCTAATGGTTGGACAAAGCCACCACCACCTTCGACGAACTTAAAGCCGTAATAACGATAATGCTCGTACTAACGCTACCAGACTTCGGCAAGACTTTTGTTATTGAAGCCAATGCTTCCAAAATCAAACTTGGTACTATACTAATATAAGATGGCCGCCCCCTCGCTTATACTAGTAAGGCATTATCTCCTTCTCATCTCAGTATGACTATTTACGATAAGGAGATGCTCGTAATTATGCATGCGGTGGCCAAATGAAGATCGTACTTGATCGGGCGATGCTTTCAAATCAAGACTGATCATAAAATCCTAAAATATTTTTTAGAGTAAAAAATATCTTCCCCCGAGTAGCAAAAATGGATAATAAAGCTTCTTAGATATGATTATGAAATAACTTACAAAAGAGGGAAAGAGAATATTGTTGCAGATGCGCTTTAGCGGCTACTCGAGCAAGTTGAATTTTCGATTATTTCACTTCTGACCAGCGACTTCCTTGAGGATATTAAGAGGGAATGGTAGAAAGATCCGAAGACTAGTAATATCATAAAAAAATTGGAGGAAGCACCAAGCTCCATGGCTCATTACAGTTGGAACTCAAAAGAATTATGCTATAAGGGACACATTGTGCTTGTGCCAAATTTTACTTGCATAAAGACCATCCTTCAAGTGATGCATTTCACATCTGTGGCCGGGCACTCTGAGTTCCTTAGAACCTATAAGAGAATTAAGCAAAATTTTTATTAGGTAGGGATGAAAAATATTATTGCTAAATTTGTGTCATAATGTGATGTATGTCAATGACATAAAGGCGAGACAGTGGCAAGTCTCAGAAAGCTGCAACCTTTACTCGTCCCAGACTCAATATGGACTGATATATCAATGGACTTCATCAAAGAGCTTCCCTCATCACAAGGTAAAAGTACAATTCTTGTCGTGGTTGATCGTCTTACAAAGTATGCTCACTTTTGCACTGTTCGTAATCCCTACACTACTTCTAGTATTGCTCAAATCTTTATGGAGAATATCATAAAATTGCATGGGATGTTGAGATCTATTGTAAGTGATCGTGATAGGGTCTTCACAAGCAGATTTTGGACAGAGTTATTCCAAATGCAAGGCACTAAATTGAAAATGAGTACGGCGTATCACCTATAAATTGAAGGCCAGACTGAAGTGGTGAATAGGTGCTTGGAGACATACCTTAGATGCTTCACTAGTGGCCAGCCAAAAGAGTGGACAAAGTGGCTTCCCTAGGCCGAGTGGTAGTATAATATAACTTATCATTCATCCACAAAATATACTCCTTATGAGGCTATGTATGGCCGACCTCCCCATGTGATCCCAAAATATGTGTTGGGCACATCTAAAGTAGAATAAGTAGACAAGAAACTACAAGACAGAGACAAAATGCTGAAGTTGCTAAAAGATAATCTCATCACAACTCAAGCAATGATGAAACAGTAATATGATCAACACAAAGGCGACAGAGAATTTTCAGTAGGAGATTGGGTCTTCCTACGACTCCAGCCATACAAGCAAACATCAATCCAGACTAGAGCATCTATGAAGCTTTCACCTCGGTTCTATAGATCCTACCAACTTTTAGAGCGCATCGGAGCGGTAACATACAGATTGGACTTACTCGCCAACTCTTGAATCCATCCAGTCTTCCATGTGTCATATTTAAAGCTCAAGCTAGGATAAAATGAGACAGTCCAAAGCCATCTACCAAATATGACTACCCAAGGAGAACTCCGAACCCAGCCGAGTGCCATTATTGATCGACGGATCGTGACTCGACGACAACGACCAACTACTGAAGTGCTAATATAGTGGGCAAACCTACTAATAGAAGATGCCACTTGGGAGAACTTTGATGACTTGAAGATCAAATTCCCAGAATTCATAGATCGTCAACCTCGATGACAAAGCTGATTTGAAGAGGGCGAGTCTGTTAGGACTCTAGCTAGGAGAGTCCTAATTGAATTTAATTGAAAGGGGCACTCATATAAAACCTACCTAGTCGATCCCTATTAAAGAGGTGAAGAGGCCGGCTAGGGTTAAGGTTAATTGGGAGGTTACTTCTTAGAGTAGAAGTCTTATTAGGAATTGGGGTTTAGAAGCCCTATAAATAATCATGTATTCATCCTCTTTTGTGAAGTAATAGATAAATTTTTTATGCGACCTTTGAGTAGCAACTTGGAAGAAGAAGCTCCTATAGAGTTTCAAGGAGGTCGATCTCCTAAAGAGATCAACTTTAAGCTTAGAAACTATGAGGGTTTTAATAGAAGAACTGCCCTGGCACACTGGCAGTTTATAGGACACACTGGCAGTTTATAGGACGGGAGAGGTCGGGACCGGAGAAGGCGATGGTGGAATTGGCGGGCAGAGGGTCCGAGGGCGATGTTTGGGTGGCACAAAGGGGGATTCATCGCAGCTCCGAGGTGAATTGGAACATGGAAAACGATCGACGATACAAGGTTTGCGTTCGCCTCATAAAGCGGCTGGGGAAGTGAAGAGCATCTGCTCGTGTGACCGTTTGATTGGGATCATACGGTTCTTTTCTTACTGCATCTGGAATTGTGTTTTCTGGTTGGGCTGAATCACCCCGCGAAACTATAAGCGCTCACGGGGCTGGTGAGTGAGGGGCCTTGTACGTGGAGTCCTACACATCGACATCACACCACGTCACCCTTTAAATGACTGATCGGTGATTTAGTCACAACAATAATAATCCACATCTGTAGCTGCTTCAACTTGATAACGAAGGATCATCTTGCGGTGGTATTCAAACATCAAATCTTATAATAACACCCACACCTCCGAAACCCACCTCCATCACTTTCTTGGTCTCTCTCCGTGCCGCCATTCTTCTTTTCATGTCTCTCTCTGAGATGGCGTCGAGTATGCAGTCGGCGGGATTCGAGTTCTATCCGTGGCCCCAGCAGTTAGTTGTTTCTTCCTCGAGAGGAAGCACCCATCAACGAAGACGCCATTCCTGAAGCCAACGTCTACGGAGATAACCACACGAACACCACCGGTAATTAGTTTCGATATGAGCAATTCTCATCTTCCTCCTGCCATTGGTCGCTAGCTCTTC
Organism: Musa itinerans; assembly: GCA_001649415.1. NCBI lineage: Eukaryota > Viridiplantae > Streptophyta > Magnoliopsida > Zingiberales > Musaceae > Musa > Musa itinerans. The sequence continues at coordinate 14,147 of LVTN01001221.1, forward strand.
TTGTTCTCTGGCTTCCTTTTTCTTTCTCTCGGTTGAGATAGATGTGTTCATCCGTGGGTTAGGGTTCGAGAATCCAAGAGGTTTCACCCATGTTTCCTTCTACCGTGCGGCGGATCTGTTGATGGATCGGTCTACCTCTAGATTTTTTCTTTCCTCTTCTTTCTCGGGGTTGGGGTGGGGTAGATGCAGTTAATGTGTTCATCAGTGGGTTAGAATTCAAGAAACCGATATGCTTCAAACATCTTTCTTTGTTGATCACCATCTTTTTTCTCTCCTCTTCAAGAAACCGAGAGTGTTCTTGTATTCTTGTTAATGCTGCGGTTTCAGTTATGATGGATTGATTAACCTGTTGATTTGACTCCCAAGGAGCGGGCCAAACTCCTCCATGTGCTGGAGGAGGAACAGACCAAGATTGGTTTTCAAATGCAAACTTCACGTATGCAAATTCATAAATATTTGTTGGTTGAAATGGAAAGAGGTGCTTCTTTAAGTTTATTTCCTCTCAGCGACTAATGCCATTGGCATCTTGGCATAATTAGTACTCTGTCAAATCTATCTTGTTGTGGTGCCATTTAGCTTTTCTTGCACTCAAGTTTTGTGTGCATGTTCTTGAAGTTGGGAAGCAGTGTATCCCAAACGATAATTATGAGTTAAAATCAAAAGTTAAAAATGAAAAAGCTTGCGGGGGTTATCATCTGAGTAATTCTTATGGCACATAGCAGATTGTTAATTCCGACAGTTGATTTCCTTTTAAAAATGAGAGGTTATTTGATACGTGTTATGCGTGTGGCTGTTTGCTTAATGGTTCCTGAGGAGATTATTCGCGAGCGAAAGTTATTATTCTGAGGGCTGTAGCTTCATTGGTTTATAGTTATTGCACATATGCATTGTGAAGTCCCGTTTATCAGAAAGTGCGTGTCCTAATGGGTTGGCATTCTTGATGAACGGTCAGAGCTCGGTCAATCCGACCAGCCCCAGGGTAGATGCCGGCGAGCCACCCAAATCCCAGGGGAACAGTGCGATAAAGGACAGAAAAGAAGCACAACAGAATCACAAACCACTTCATATTGACTCGAGTTTTAAGTATCCGTACCCGTAATTGATTTGTCACCCTTCAGTGGTAATCCCAAGTTTATTTACACAAATAATATATGAAGCAAGCTAAAACGGCTCCCCTATATCTTCGGAGGCATCATGGAGGCAAGGGTACCCTTGCTGGTCATGTAGAGCGGCTTATCGACTTGATAGACTTTACACAGCATTATCTCTTCGCTCAAAACTGAAAGTTTAGAGTACGTATTCTTGGTCAATCGGTATTCTTCCATTCTATAATCCACGCTAGTAGACTTCTCCCTTCGATGCAAATGAAATTTTAGTCTCCTTTTCTCTCCTTGATTTCCATCATCTAGTTTTATGCTTTCAAAGCTCTCTATAGACCAGGAACCGCTCGGCGTTATTAGTGACAACTCATGGCTTCTTCGAACGCGGAAGAAGAAAAGGAGCTGTTTAGGGGAGAAGAGAGACTCCTTACTCACAAGAAGTTCCCATGGATCCTGGTGGACCTCCAGGTGCTTCAGCTCCAGTGGTTCGCCGCGCACCCTTCGGACGAGTAAATCCCAGAGTTGTTCGTCCGACGCCATCTACCGTCTGTTGCGATGCACTTCGTCGGAAAAGAAGGGTGTCTGCTGCCAATGCACTCCTTCGAAAGAGAAGAAAGGGTGTCTGCTGCCGCTGCACTTCGTCAGAAGAGAAGAAGGGGTCTTTGCTGGCACTGCACTTCGTCGGAAGAGAAGGAGGGTCGCTGCTGCTGCTGCACTTCGTCGGAAGAGAAGATAAGACGGGTCCCTACTGCCTCTGCACTTCGTCGGAAGAGAAGAAGGGGTCTCTGCTGCCGCCGCTGCACTTCTTCGGAAGAAAAGAAGCGTCTCTGCTGCCGATACACTTCGTCGAGAAAGACACTTAACACAGGAAGGAAGAGAAGAAGGGGTGTTAAGAGGAGGAAGGGTTCTGTTTATAGAGGCGAGATAAATTCAGAGTTAGTATGACTTTAGCATCAAGAAATGCATGATAATACGAAGAGAAATTTTGTACAAAATTAGTAAGGAGGGGTGTTAAAAGGAGGAGGAAGGGTTCTGAGGCGAGATCAATTCAGAGTTAGTATGAATTTAGCAACAAGAAATGCATGATAATACGAAGAAAACACTTGTACAAAATTAGTAAACTTCTTTGCCAAGCTTTCCTAATCCCAAACAATGCCGATGATGAATGGGTAGCACCGGGGACGCTGTCAGGGCTATCTTCTATCTTCCGGCACAGGTAGTGAACGACGAGCTCCTCGTCGGTGGGTGGAACCGGAACCCGGCGGCAAGCTCGGCTTCCGCGTCTCTCTTTCTCCTCATTCTCGTGTCTCCTCGCTCTCTGTTGATCTCTCTTTCCTAATCCCAAACAGCGTGTGTGCTGTTGTTGCTAACATACTGGGAGATTATATATATATATATATATAAACCCCTCATGTGCTTCAATATAAAATGTATTGCAGCTTCTCCTCCTATGGGTTTTCCATTACGTAGTATTATTTTGTTGAACTTCGAATTGCAAGATTTTCTCCTTCCATTAAGCTATGTTCTGATTTACTAAATGCAAATGCTAGACTGCATTAGGTCTAAATTCTGTCTATGCTTTGTTCTGGTGCTTACTCCGAGCCACATCTCACCATTTTTTTTCTTAATTTTTCACAATATACTGTTGATAACTTGATATTATCTACATCTTTTGTAGGTCTTTGCAGTTATATATATATTAGGGCTTCGCTTGTGCTTGGGGTCAGAGGTGGCGAAGACCAACGTGCCGGTGCCCGAAGACACGTGCTTGAACCGATCCGTTCTCGTGTTAATGCGGAATTCATATTATATTATATTTATTTGCGCATATTCGTGTTAATGATCTCTATATTCTGACGTACTTGATTTCTGTGCTTCCATCATTTGATATCAATTTTCTTTGCTATATTTAGAATGAATTTTTAGGTACCATATGAATGCATGAAGACAAAGATGGGATTTGGACCAACACTATTAATTACGCCGCCGTACGTTGTGTGGGATTGATGAGATGAATAAGGAGGGATGAGGATTGGGAGCGAGAACACGGAATGATCGTGGAATATTCCATTGGACCTGGAGTTGCAGATCACGAAAGAGACCTGGAATGCAAGGATAAAAAAAGAAAAATGCATTATTGCATTCTTTTTATCAATTAAAACCTTGTGGATCTACACTTTCTTATCCACCAAGCAAGCCACTCTTGTCCTTAATCGCGCATTATGCATCGCAAGTCTTTGACTAATTAGGTGATGAATCAGCCGTATGGGCCGAGTCACACCCAGCACCCCATTTTTATTGAATTTGAAAACATCTATATTGGTCTGACTTGCAACAAAATTATTCCTCTGAATCTGGAGCAAAAGTAGTCAAATATACCAACTTTTCAAGGTAACAGGGCATCTTCCTCCCAAATTTAGAGCAGGCATTTGCGGTAATGGGATCACATATGCATGTCAATCCGAGGTAGGATGCACATTAATTTGCTAAAATAACCAGTGTTATCTTTGCCTTTTGAAGACATTTATCGATGCAACAATGTCTTTCTTCAGATGCACGTCAGCGTCTGGCTCGATCTCCTAACTGATGCCTTCAAGTCATAGAGTTTGTTCATCCTCCTGGATCAAAATTTTGATTTATTTGTAGTGTTTACCAAAATAGATGCATCAAGATTCACCTATATATATACATACATATATTATCTTTATATTATTGCATATATTATCATTATATTGTTGAAATGGAACATAAATTTGAACTAAGAATAGATGAGACTTTTAAGGGTGATAGAGGGAGAGAGAGAGAATTAGGCATGCAAGGACGAGGCGATGGAGATAAAAGACGAGCCAAAATTTGTTCATCCAAACTAACATACGAGAAAGGTTAGAAGGATGGAGAAGACAATCATTTCGAGCAAGGTTTATATTATTAACCAATATCATTTAGTATGGACGATACATTGATCCAATAAAATATATGTACATAGATCACCTTCCACAGGATGATACATGAAATTTGACAGTTATTGACTTATATTAATATTAAAATTTGATTATTATATATATATATATATATATATATATATATGATTTGGTGGATTCAAGAGTTTGTGACTCGAGTCAGATTGAGATGCGTGTCATTTGGTCTAAGTTAGATTGGTGAGATTGCTAGTACGGTTAAATCAAGTTGAAGATAAAGGACTCGATTAACTCATCTACAGCGCAATCGACTTCTGCACGAGAGAGAGAGAGAGAGAGACAGAGAGACGACTTCTGTCGACCGACCGTCCTGCACATGAAATCTTCAGATCTTCCAACCAGTTGTTGATGGCAACACATTAGTCTGCATCGGTCTTCCACTTCCATGGTAGCCATGCGCATGAAGAAGCGCAAGCGGGAAAGGAAAGAGACACGCTTACCACGTTGCCCGGCCTCTGTCTCACGTCTTTACCAGTCACCAACTCCTTGTCTTGTACTGCCATTAACTAAAGCTCAAAGGCAGAGTGCCCTACAGCCGAAGGGCACTCCGGTAATTTCCATTCACCTCCCACCAAGGTAGCCCTTCTCCCCTCACTTTCCTCTCCGGTTCCAATCTCCCCTACTGTTTCAAGAAGCAGCAGCGGTGAGGAGGAGCAGAGTGATGGAGTCTACTGCTCTGCCTTTTCTTGTTTCAATCCCTCTCCTCCACCTGCTGCTCCTCTCTTCTGCCGCTGCCGCGTCCTGTCCGCCCCGCTCTTGTCAGGTATCCGTCCTCTTTCCTTCTCTCTCCCTATCTGATCTGTGGTGTAGTTCGTTTTCTTTGTTTTTGAGCTGGATTGCTTGGTTGTGATCTGGTGTAGCTTCTTGATTCTTGTTCTACCGCTGATGACTGCGCCGCGGGGCTCTACTGCGGCAGCTGCCCCGCATCCGGCAACGTGCAGCCCGCCTGCGTTCGGGCCCTGGCCTACCAGCCCACTGCCTTCGTACTCATCCTTCTCTCTCTTTTCCTTCCATTGCTTCTGGCGTCTTGAACTCTTCTCCTTCTTCTTTATCTTTGCTTCAAGCGTTGAGGTGTCTGAATGATTGAATTGGTTTCAGGTGAAGGGACTGCCTTTCAACAGGTACACATGGCTGGTGACCCACAATTCCTTCTCCATCGTTGACGAGCCATCCTACACCGGCGTCCAAAGAGTTACCTTTTACAACCAAGAAGATACCGTCACGAATCAATTGAGAGTAAGCATGCCATGATTTCTCTGTGGTTTGGTGGACATTTTGTTTCCTTGTCCAATATTTGATCTTTCTTGTTGTTTCTGTTCTTGCAATATTGGATGTTTGCTTGTAGAATGGTGTGAGAGGATTGATGCTGGACATGTATGACTTTGAGAACGATATCTGGCTCTGCCATTCATTTCAGGGGCAGTGCTACAACTTCACGGCATTCGTCAGTTGACTTCTGCAGCTGTTTCTATGGATATCATAAATTTCTGCCGTAATGTCATTGTTTGAGTTATTCAATTCATGCTTGTAGGAACCAGCAATTAACACTCTGAAGGAGGTCAAGGAGTTCTTGACTGAGAATCCATTAGAGATTGTGACAATTATCATCGAGGATTATGTGCGTGCTCCCAAAGGGTTGACTAAACTGTTCACAGATGCGGGCTTGGTCAAATTCTGGTATCCAATCTCAGAGATGCCCATGAATGGGATGGATTGGCTGAGTGTGACAGATATGGTGGCAAAGAACCATAGGCTTCTCGTCTTTACCTCTGATGCTTCAAAGGAAGCCAATGAAGGTATTGCGTATCAATGGCGGTACATGGTGGAGAATGAACGTAAGTTCATAAAGAATTTGCTAGCTGAAATCAGATAGTTAATATTTTATGTTCCTATAGGTTTCTGCCATGATTTGATTGGTTCCTCAAATAACAAAGTAGAATCTCAGAACAATAGCAAGCAACTTATTTATATTATTCGTTATATCCTCGCTGCTTCAGTATTATAATCTTCTAAGCTCTTGGGAAGTTTCTCTTTTGCTTACATTTTTTTGATTAGGAACTAAATTCTAGCTTTAAAGGATCTTCAAGGCTATAGCCTGTCATATAATTCTGTCAAATCTATTATATTTTGTATGATGCTGTGTATGGGACCTGATCCATGGATAGGAAAAAGCTCCTTAACTGCAATCCACTCTACAATCAGCTCCATGATGTTTTTATTCTGTAGGTTGCTATTTCTCTTGATATACAATTATTATGCAAATTATGTGAGTGCTTTGTACTTTTTCACACCACAATGCAAGTCTTCTCAACTTTGATTTTTTTTGTCTATAACAGACTCCTCGTAGGTTATGAAGGCCTTGGTGACAATAATGGCTTATTTCATGATCTGTAACTTCGTAAAATGACGACTAATCGAGTGATATTAGCCAAGAATGACCTTGATTGAAAGATAGGAGTCAGAACACAATATACATCAAGACTAAGTCCTTTATTAGAGAAATGCATTGTAAGCTCAATGTTCCTCTTCTCCACATGAGTATAGGATTCCACGGTGATTTTGGAGAATATATTCATTGTTACACTAGTGGCATACCATGAGACTGAAGGTGTAAACTTACCGCACAAAAGATGCACTGCTTTTAAAGGTATTATATATGAGAAGGATTAAACAGTACTTCTATATACCCATAAGTAAGCTGCCTTGTATTACAAAGGCTTTGATGTGAAATTTGCATCTCTCATGTGATTGGTATATATTGATTATTCAAGCATGAGCTAAGAACTATAACAGAAATTGTAAAGCTGAGACCTTTATGTTAAGGGTGAAACTAGATGATCCTTCACAGCAACCCTTTGACTGTCTATTTATTAGATTTAACAAGAGAAATTCTCTAGGAAGGCATGATGAAAATGTTTAGACTATGTCTGTCCCTATAGTGCAATGCACTCCAGTTGATCATATCGATGTATATTTTCACAGTGGCATTAGTTTCTTAATTTCTGTATACCCGTGATCGTAAAGTTCAATGTCTTCAGTTCTGATACCTTCACCTTTAGTAATTAATGATTAGAGGGAAAAATGTATTGAAACTCGATGACAATAAAAAACATCTTGTTTTCAGTATACCTATAGCCATGCTTCATAAAGCTCAGTTGCTGTTATCTCTGTAACAGCTGCCAACATTCAACTATTGCACCTACCTAGCTGATAATACATCCTCAAGGACTGGATTCCCTTAAATTCATTGTCATCTGTTATGGTCTTTTATTAGGATAGAAGGGATGCAAAGACAAGATAGAATAAAAGAGAATTAAGTAAGATATAATTGGAGTGAATGCTGGGAAGCTGGGGAAATCACGCAACTCAAGTAATAACTTTACATCAACAGAAGCCACTCTCTTGATTCCTTGAACTTGGTAACATTTTAGTCATGATTCTGACAACCATCATATGTATCATTGGTCATTTTTGAGCCAGTCAAGCACAGAAACCATCTCTACTACACCAACAACATTTTTATTTGGTGCTTCTCTATTGATATAAATTCTCATAATCTGTGTTTTCGCTGACTTTGAAAACATGAGTGAAATCACATACTTCCTTGTTACACCAACTTTTGGAGCTTGGATTAGTGTGATGACTTTACCACCTAGTTTACCGTCTTACATCCTTTGCAATAAATAGGGGGTAAAGGAACTAAATTGATCTTCATGAGAAAAACTACTGGTTATCATTGTATACTTCCCTGTAGTAAGAGTTTATTATCCTGTTATCTTCCACTAACAATTTCAACCTGTCCTGGATTCAAAATCAGAATTGTGTCATCAACTCTTCATTCAGTTCAGATAATTCTTTTGAATTAGCAAATCGTTGGCAGATGTTTCTTTGACTAATTTAACTTGTGAGGATTAGTTGGTCTGCCATAGCACTGTTCTAGTTGCTAGAGAAGAAATCATACAGTATCATTCATTTATTACATATGTTGAGCTTATCTTCCAATTCTATACTGTTGTTGGAGTGATTGATGGTCATGAATATTTATAATAGATATACCATATGCATTTAACTTCTTTCTAGAACAAGGGTATTACTAAATAATATTTTTCAGAACAATCAGTGGTTTAGAACTCAATGAGCTATTCCCTGAGAAAAGGAGAAATATGATTGAAACAGATATTGTGTGTCATGCTAGCATCTTGTCAGCATATTGATGCCATGATGATAATACCTTTTTTCTTTGATGTGAGCCACCATGTTTTCATTTCCAAATGCTGCTTAGCAGTACATAATTAAATTAGTATATGACACTGTGCATGGAGTTTAATAGAATTACAAGCTTAACAAGTTCTTGGTGCTTTTTTTTCCTTTGTAAACGATGGTTGAATTTTATGACATGGCATTTTACTGTCTGTAAATAGAATCAGTAGATTCCATAATAGTCTATATGAATTTAGGGATTCTTTGAGGCTTGTATGTGGTTAGTAATAATTGGTAAACTATTTAGGCAACCAATGCATTCCAACTTCATAGTCTTGTCTGTGGTGCATAATATTGTCTACTCATTTTGTAAAGGTTTTTTTTTTCCTGGTATTTTAAGTTTATCTAACTGTCAATATCATTGCCTAGACAAACATGAATTTCAAGCCCATAGTGTTGTTTCTTGGCATTTGTTTTGGCAGCTGGAGATCCGGGAGTGGTACCAGGTTCTTGCCCAAATAGGAAGGAATCGCAACCACTGAATTCAAGATATGCATCCTTATTTTTACAAAACTACTTCCCTACAATTCCAGTTCAAAATGAAGCTTGCAAGGAGCATTCAGTTGGATTTGCTGAAATGGTTGATGCTTGTTATAGAGCAGCTGGAAATATAATGCCCAACTTTCTTGCAGTAAATTTTTACATGGTAGTACCAAATTGAACTTCCAAAAAAGAAAGCTCATAGGAAGTGTTCCTAACGGGATAATATATTTGCAGAGAAGCAACGGAGGAGGTGTTTTTGATATTCAAGACAGAATAAATGGACTTGCACTATGTGGGTGCGGTACTATCAGTGCCTGCCAGGTCTGTCTATTTCAATTTCCAGATCCATCTAGTAGCTCGATGATGTTTCTGTTCTTTTGCCATCTTTCTGCTTGATTTTAGTTTTTGTTGATTATTTCACATAGAGTGTAATCACAGAGCTTATAGATTGTTTTGACCTTTTATGTTATATTGGGTTTCTACAGGCTGGGGCACCAATGGGAGTTTGCAAGAACACAGGATCACCGAATCGAACTTCCACGAATAGTGGAGGCACCTACTCTGGGTATGTACAATTGTCAGGATCTGCATCGATGTTCCACTTTTCTGGTCACTTGGTTGTCAAACTGCTTATTGCTTTGCTAATCTCCTACTCACTGTAGTTGACTGTCCAGGTCTAAATAGTGCATCATTCTTTTATTATCAATAGATGGTTGTTGTTGCTTTCACCAAAACCCTCTTTTTTAAGCAAATTGCACGGTGGGTGGGCCGGCCTGTGAAAAAAAATTGGTTGACGAAAAGTTGGCGTAAGATTGTCTGTTAAGTTCATTACAGGGGCTACTTGTTCCTTATGCTAATTAGTAAATAGCCTCATGTAATTAACTACTAAATCAACAGTTAAATGTGACTTGGAATAGCTCAAATATTTACGTCCCAAGGAAAAATGTGTATCTTCATCAACTGTTACTCTCTGATATTTTCACAATCAACTAAAGAGGGCCATCAGAAAAGGTAGATATAGCGATGGCAAGGATTGAATGAGCGAGTCTTCTTCCAATGGCTCCCCAAATAGCAGTGATACGCTTGGAAGATTGAACTAGTGAACATTAAATTTAATGCCTTCTTTGGGCATCCATCCATATGCTGCTGTCTCCCATACACAAATTCCATTTTAAGTCGAAAGCAGCTGATCAAGGCTTGGTGTTATCTATTCCTCTAGGAAAAGGGCTTGTATTGCTTTGTCTTTCTGATTCTGTTTAATTCTGGAACATTTTTTGTTTATTATAATAAGTTTGGTAGTCACATATGGAGAAGGTGCCTTGTTTCATTAAACAAGGGTACAAGCATTTCTTGAATCTTCTTAAACTTTTATATGCAAAACTTTTATTTCTTCCAGAAACAATGCAATCTTGTGGTTACAATTAATAGCAGAAATCATATTGCTGAACACATTTCGGTGTCTCATAAGAATAAGGTGATGATTGTTGAAATGTCAAAAGTTATATGAAGGGAAATATATGTTGTACAAAATTTACGAGGGCAATTATTCTATTTTCAGACTTAGCAAGAATTGATGCACATGTATATATATATAACTACAGACCCCCCCCCCTATTTATAAATCTTAATATGGCATGATAAAGAACCAAAGAAGATCTATCTAGCGAACACGTCATTCCTTTCAAAGACAAGCTATGGATGGACTTATAGTGACTTCTCCAGAGAGAGTCTTTATGCAACTAACAACTAACACCACCCACCAAATTTAAGAGAACTGGTAACCACCTTCTTCGGTTGTTGTTTGTGTATGTATACATATATCTATATGTTACTTGGAAGAGCATATTTTGAACAGACATCGAGCAGCTACATATCATGTTTCATTAATCATCTGCCCCAATTTGATTAAAACCTCTTCTAGATGGGGCAACTGATGAGCTCACTGTGGGATGCTACTTTCTTCTCTTCTCCATTTCTGTTGGTGAAGTGTGGCTTTGGCTTGCAGCTTTCATGTGAAAGATGGAGGCTAAAGAATGGCACTTGTTGACATGGTCTCTAGCATCCATCTCCCTTGTGCCCATAAAGAACTGAAGCAGAGGATTCTGTGCTCCAAAGCAGCCGTTCTTTTCTCTTCTATTTTTAAACCGTAAAGGTCAAAAAAAAATTTATTGTTTGCAGATGATGTCTTATGGGATACCTCGTATAATAACTTGATGATCTCAGAAAGATCCATGATGCTTATACTTATCGTACTCTATGTTTACAATGACTCCCTTGCGGATATTCTATTCAGTTAGATTAAACAGGAAGTTATGATATAATAAACTCTCTTTTGCAATCCAATTATTCCGTCTGTGTACCCTTAGATATGTCATTCATGAGTTCATCTATGCTTATCTAGGTTTTTGTTCCTCATGCATCAATTTATATTTGCAAATGAGTCGATGGTGAATTATTAGATAGAATAGGATTATCACCTCAGAAAAGTTGGTTAATCAATGAAGTTATATATGATTAGGAAAGATAAGATTTGATAGTGAGGTTGCTGATTCTCAAACAATTGTTAAAATATTAATTAATTTTAATCACATATTTATAGGGACCAAATAAAAATTGATCAATATTTTTTTTGGCACGTATCTGTCTATTCTTAGAAAGACTACGGAATATAGAACACATAGACCTAATGTATCCAAAATATATCTATATGCATGTATTAGATATCTAATTTTATTTAATTGGCTCTTACGACAGAATATATTACTAGGCATTTATGTCCACTGAATTCGAAAAAAAAAATCTTACATAGGATATGTGTTAGAAGAGATAGAAGATGAAAGAATTATTGAAGAAGCTATATTGCATTGACATATTCTCTCCCTATTTATATAGGTTGAGAGGATGGATTTTCCTCAACAGAGTAGAGAGATTTCCTCATACAGTTAAGGAAATCTTATATGCTATCATACCCCCACAAGATGGTGCTCCTATCAAGGATACCAATCTTGGATCGATGCAATGCAAAAAGTTTACGAGCGAGAGGCTTCGTGAGTGAGTCGGTTAATTGATCAGCAGTATATACATGAGAAACACGAAGTGGAAGTCGATAGCAATATGTTTCATACGGGAGTAGAACATTGGATTAGCGCATAGATAGGTAGCTCCGACATTATCACAATATATTGTAGGAATAGAATTGATGTTGAGTTCCTAGAGTAGATTTGTGATTCAATTGAGTTCTACAATGGCAGTGGTAATAGCACGGTATTCAGCTTCAGTTGTAGATCGTGTGACTATCTTTTGCTTCTTAGAACTCCAACTAATTGGATTAACATCAAGGAAGACAATATACCCCGATGTGGATGTTCTATCATCAAAGTTGCCTACTCAATCAGCATCGGCAAAGGCATGAAGATGAAGAGGAGAGTGTTTACGAAGAAAGAGACCATGATTGAGGGTCCCTTTAAGATATCGCAAAATTCGTTTGACTATAGACTAGTATATAGTAGACGGCCTTTGCATAAACAGTGATAATTTGTTGACTGCAAAAGAGATGTCTAGACGGGTGAGAGCTAAATACTGTAAAGAACCAATAACTTGGCAGTATTGAGTGGGTTTCATAGCAGGACTTCCATCAGATAATTTAAGAGAACCACTAGTAGAGAGAGGGGTTATAACCGCATTTACATCCTGCATGTTTATCTTTAATAACAGATCTTGAATGTACTTTCGTTGTGATAAAAAGATACCTGAAGATGTGAATGTAGTTTCTATGCCCAGAAAGTAGTTCAAGGGTCCTAGACCTTTAAGCGAGAATCGATCTGCCAACTATTTGATGAACGCTTGGATTTCGATGGGATTGTTGCCTGTGACAATAATGTCATCCATATATACCAAAATATATATTGTGTCTCCATGGTGTTGTCGTAGAAATAACGAGGTGTCAGATTTGAAGTTGAGAAAGCCAACGGAAGTCAAAAAGGAGCTAAGTTCAGTGTACTAGGCTCTTGGAGCCTGACGAAGTCCGTAAATAGCTTTCTGAAGTTTGTAAACATGCTTTGGATATTGAGGATGAGTGAAACCAGGAGGTAACAGCATAAAAACATCTTCGGTTAGAGACCCCTGTAAAAAGGTATTATTAACATCCAATTTCATAATTGCCAGCCTTTAGTGGTGGCCAAAGTCAAGATAAGTCGGATTCTAGTGGGCTTAACAATGGGACTAAACGTATCAATGAAGTCAACTCGAGGTCATTGATGAAACCCTTTGGCGATGAGGCATGCCTTGTATCGGGCAATAGATGTTGAATCTCGGATTTTGATGATGAAACTAATTGATTGTGTTTAGTCGTTTAACTGCATTTTGAGTAATGCAGGTCTACTCGATCAGGATTAGACAGTTGACGCAGGAGGAATTGACGTTGTCGCCGGAGAAGATCACGTCGGGATATTGGACGGCAGAAGGCTTCGGTCGTCGGGCATCGGGCCAAGGAGAGCGAAATTTGCACCAAGGATATCGGGGTTGCGGAGGTCAACCACCGATTGGGCAACAAGCCACAAGAGAGAACAATGCGCTGAAGAATCAGACGAAGTGCCAACCAATGACGTGCCGAGCAACGGAATGTCAATTCGCGTTATAATAATTGTCTAGATCATAGTAGAGTTTTGGCTTGTATGTGCAGGATTAACTACGATAACGATGAAGACATAAAGTGAAACAAAGTGCCGGAGTCAAGCACGAAGGATTCGTTGAGAGTTCAAGAGTTCGACGGAAGTCCGAAGGTTCATCGGGAATGCTGCCGAAACTAGAGATATCAATGGAGCGACGGCTCCAGCAACTGAGACTTGAATAGCTTGGAGAATGAGACGATCTTGATGCAGCCATAGTTTGTGAGCGGGATTTGGTACTGGACTGGGTTCTCCGGGAATGTTGATCATGGCTGATAGACAACTGAAGGAGCCATCAACATAGCCTAGCAAGTAGTATCCAAACAAGAGATTAGAAAATTGAGTCCTCTAGGATGCATAATTGCCACCCTTTGATAACTTGAAAGGGATGAGCATGGCAGTATTGATAGAGATAAGCCCTATAGGAGAAGTACTATGAGTCCCTACAGTAATCAGAATATCAGAAGAAGATAATGAAGACATCCCAAACTTTTTTTTTTTGTGTGTGTGTGTGTTTTTTTTTATTTTTTAAGGAGCAGTGATGTCATGAGTTTGGGAGAGGACGTAGCTTCAGACATGTGACCATAGTAGAGGATGCAATTGTAGCTTCTGTGGGATTTTAGAGATGTTGCAGCAAAGGAAACTGCTACGGTTACTGCGGTAGAGGAAGCTGCTGTGGCAAAGAAAGCTATTGTGGGGTGGAGGAGTCCCATCAGCCTCTAGTGAGGATGGAGGGTGTGACATTCATGATCTCCCAGGAGACGACAATAAAGACTGCCGTCAGCTCAAGTAGAAGAAGAGGGTAGGAGCGAGCAGGGATTGGAGAGGGGTCCATCGTCGAGGGCGAGTAGCCCGGCTGCACCAACGAACAGACCCTTGTTGTTGTTGTGGCTGCACCAGCAGCGTTGCCCTTTCCTGCCGAAGGAGGAGAAGCAGCGGTGCAGCGGCACAGCAGCGCTGCTCTTTCCAGCCGGAGGAGAAGAAGCAACGGCATAGGTGTACACAGGGACGGGCTTCTCGAACTCGCCCTCCCCGAGTGTGCTGTTGCTGCCGAGGTTTTCCTTGAAGAAGGACGCGTCGGCGGTGGGGGAGTACGTGGTCACCATGGTGCTGAGGTGAGAATAGAGATTACAACGTACTCACATAGCACAGTGTTCGGGCCAACTGCAACAGCGGGTGGAGTTAGCACTACAGCAGCGGGTGGAGTTAGCAGCCGGCCAGTTGTGAATTTGATCTGTCGAGATTACGTGCGAGAGATAGAGCCCTCAGATCACTGGGGCTATTGCTCTGATACCATATTAGAAAAGATAGAAGAAGGAAGAATTATTGAAAAAATTATATTGCATTGACATATTCTCCCTATTTATATAGGTTGAGAGGGAGAATTTCCCTTAATATAGTAGAGAGATTTTCTCATATAGTTAGAAAAATTTTATCTGCTATCAGTATCGTGGTTCTTAATGAGACCATTGAAGCTTGGACAATTCCTCTCACTCATAAATGAGGTGGATCTCACTGCTTGACTTTTGTATGAGTTGAGTGGTAATGTTATGTTAAACATTAAATGAGGTTTTGTGTAAGCATATTGACAACGATGAGAATATCTAAACGATGTAGGATTCTTGGCTTTCAAATTTTAAGTGGAGCTTATGTTAGATTGTGAGACATTCTTGAGATAATGTTTACCATTTTCTTCCCTTTTAAACCTGGAAATATGGAACAGGAATAGTGTTGGAAGGATCAAATGTAGCTTTCTCCTCACACTATTTCTTAGATTTGATATCTCAGAGAGAATTTGTTGGGGTTGTTCACTTATTACAAGTTGGATGTGTTCAATTAGATTGTTCTCTGATTCTAGCTTTCCTATGTGTGGCATTTTTTTGAAGACTTTCCAGCAACTTTTTTATTGAATGTAGATTCCTCTCCCCAAAAAGGAGTTTGTTGATGTAAATTTCATTTCTCTTAACTTAGATCTTGAAAATGACAACACAACAAGGATAGAACTTTTCTTTTAAGAGGATTTTCAGTCTTAATCCTTTGAGTGGCTGATTTTTCAGCATCCACAAAAAGGAAGAGTTCAAATTTAGCTTCAGATGCTATTTAATTTTTTATACATATATCAACTAAAAGTGTTTAAAATGATAGTTTAAAAAGTAAAAAAAAAAAGGTTAACAATGCCTTTGGGATTGCTGAACTACTTTGGTTTTGATGTAGGGTATGAGTCTAAAAAAAATCACATAAAAAATAAATTATTTTGTGGGATCTAAATTGTATTATCCTCTTGATCTTTATTTTCACAACTATGATGACACCATTTAATGTGTCTTAAATACTTGAGATCAGGCAGTATCACTATCATATAAAAAAAAAAAATATCCAATGTATATAGTGTATAGGGGAGTTAGACACTTTATATGGGTTATAGGGAGGATCAGTGTATATAGTGTGATTTTTATATTATTTAATTTTGGCATAACGTAAATAGGCATATTAAAAAAAATATTTTGCAAGAGCTTAATTGCATTATGCTCTTTGCCTTAATAAACATTTAAAAACTACGAGATCGTGAGGCTGTGTTGTTGGAATAAGCGGTTGAAGGTCAGTGACACAAGTCGGGCTAAGTGGAGACACGTTAGTGTCACTTGGTCGAGAATGAGGTAAAGATAATGGTTGTGTTTCTGAACTTATTACCCTATCAATTAGAGAAGAAAGGAGTGGAGTAGGAATGGAAGGAATGGGCAATTGCTGAACTGGAGGAGTGGTATAGTGTGGATCATGAGGGGAGGAACTAGACGATGTCATGGGAGGCTTGTCTGGTTGGATCGGAAGTATACTCCAGTGAGGATTGGTTAGTGAAGTGGTCTACATGGCAGGATAGTTATGGTTTTGGAAAGGAAAGATAGACTCAACAAAAATAACGTGACGTGATATAAAGACTTTGTGAGTGTGGAGATTATAGCAGCGGAAAGCATTATGTTCAAGTGAGTAACCTATAAAGACGTAAGGATTATATCTTGATGTTAATTTATGAGAGGCATAGGGACGTAACCAAGGATAACATAGACAACCGAATACTCTGAGTTTATGAAGGTTTGGGGGTTTGTGAAATAGTGTGTTAAAGGGGGACTAGTATTGTAGTACTGGTGTAGGCATTCTATTAATAAGGTAGATGACAGTTTGAAAGGCTGTTGTCCAAAAGGTTGAAGGCATGGAAGCCTAATGTAGAAATGTGAGCCCAGTTTCTACTATATGCTGATGTTTGCGTTCGGTGGAGCCAACTAGTTGAGGAGTAGGTGGGGGAGACTTGAGGTGTTGGATTCCACAAGCTAAGAGATAGGATGCCAGGGCTTGATATTCACTGCCACCATCAGAGTAGACCCTTTTGATTGTAGACTGAAAGTGATTTTCGACCAACTTTCGGAAGGTGGGAAAGATGGTGGAAACATCATATTTATGGTGAAGAGGATATAACCATGTGTACTTAGTAAAGTGATCTATAAAAATGATATAAAATCTGAATTTATCAAAAGACAGGATTGGAGTAGGACCCCAAATATCGGTATAAATAATTTTAAATGGTTTAGAGGAGGAAATAAAAGATGAGCCAAAAGGCTGTCGATGACTTTTATTACTAAGACATGCATCACAAGGTATTATAGAACTATTAGATTTAAAAATAGGAAGAGAGTAATGAGAAAGTAATTTCTACTGAATAAGGGACGAGGGATGTCCAAGACAACGATGCCACACATCAACTGGAGCCGCAACGGAAGAATGAACAGTGGGCTGGGTTATTTGTGAAGTTGACGGTCATTCGTAAATGTTGCCTCTATTCGAGCCCTAGACCAAGGATGCCCCCGTGCTCAAGTCTTTAACAAGAAAGGAATCAGGAAAAAATTCAATTGAAGTATTGTTATGTTTGTAAAATTAAGAAATAGAAATGAGGTTGCGTTTAATATGAGGGGCACATAAAACATCATTGAATGTTAATGTAGTAGAATCAGAATTAAGTATTGTGGAACCAATATGAGTTATAGGAAGTCCTTTACCGTCACAATGATGATATCTTCATCGCCACCATAGGGGTTGTGAAGAGATAAATTCTAAAGATCAGCGGTGATGTGATGGGAGGGGCCAGAGTCAACAATCCAGTTGGACTGGCTAGTCGTCGGAGTAGTTAGGAGATTTGCTTGAGGCTAGTGTGACAGAGCAGGGAGGCGGGGTCGAGACCGGTAAAATTTAGTGGAGTGTCTGATTTTATCATACAGTTGACAGACGACCCGTCTTTGTTGGCTTGGTGGGCAGGACGCCAAGACTGACGATTATTGGAGTTGCCACTTTGTGAGAAGTTATGATTAGGAAGATAAGAGGGGTTTCGCATGAGACCCATAGGATCAAGAAGTGTATTGGCCAAACCTTTAGAGATGTTCGTAGGATATCGAGTGCCCTTCAACTTAGACTTGTGACTGACCTGAGCTGTGATAGTTGGTCCAGGTAGCTTGTCCTCACACTTCAAATACATCTCATAATTAGTCAACTTGTCATAGAGGTCTTCAAATGATACTAGCCTATCGCGTGCCCGAATTGCAGCTGCCACTTCCTTGTAATCATCTCCGAGACCATTAAGGGTATGGATGATGATCTCTTCGTCACATGGGGAATGACCTATCAAAGCCAAATCATCAATGATAACTTTGATATTTGTAGATAATCAATGATAGTACTTCCCTCTTGTTTTGTCACCATCAGCTTGGATAGAAGACTGAGCTTGCGAGTACGCGAATGATTCGCCAAGGTTGTTTGCAGTTTGGACCATGCTTCGGCAGTAGTCCCACATGAAGATATCAATGGAGCGACGGCTCCAGCAACTGAGACTTGAATAGCTTGGAGAATGAGACGATCTTGATGCAGCCATAGTTTGTGAGCGGGATTTGGTACTGGACTGGGTTCTCCGGGAATGTTGATCATGGCTGATAGACAACTGAAGGAGCCATCAACATAGCCTAGCAAGTAGTATCCAAACAAGAGATTAGAAAATTGAGTCCTCTAGGATGCATAATTGCCACCCTTTGATAACTTGAAAGGGATGAGCATGGCAGTATTGATAGAGATAAGCCCTATAGGAGAAGTACTATGAGTCCCTACAGTAATCAGAATATCAGAAGAAGATAATGAAGACATCCCAAACTTTTTTTTTTTGTGTGTGTGTGTGTTTTTTTTTATTTTTTAAGGAGCAGTGATGTCATGAGTTTGGGAGAGGACGTAGCTTCAGACATGTGACCATAGTAGAGGATGCAATTGTAGCTTCTGTGGGATTTTAGAGATGTTGCAGCAAAGGAAACTGCTACGGTTACTGCGGTAGAGGAAGCTGCTGTGGCAAAGAAAGCTATTGTGGGGTGGAGGAGTCCCATCAGCCTCTAGTGAGGATGGAGGGTGTGACATTCATGATCTCCCAGGAGACGACAATAAAGACTGCCGTCAGCTCAAGTAGAAGAAGAGGGTAGGAGCGAGCAGGGATTGGAGAGGGGTCCATCGTCGAGGGCGAGTAGCCCGGCTGCACCAACGAACAGACCCTTGTTGTTGTTGTGGCTGCACCAGCAGCGTTGCCCTTTCCTGCCGAAGGAGGAGAAGCAGCGGTGCAGCGGCACAGCAGCGCTGCTCTTTCCAGCCGGAGGAGAAGAAGCAACGGCATAGGTGTACACAGGGACGGGCTTCTCGAACTCGCCCTCCCCGAGTGTGCTGTTGCTGCCGAGGTTTTCCTTGAAGAAGGACGCGTCGGCGGTGGGGGAGTACGTGGTCACCATGGTGCTGAGGTGAGAATAGAGATTACAACGTACTCACATAGCACAGTGTTCGGGCCAACTGCAACAGCGGGTGGAGTTAGCACTACAGTAGCGGGTGGAGTTAGCAGCCGGCCAGTTGTGAATTTGATCTGTCGAGATTACGTGCGAGAGATAGAGCCCTCAGATCACTGGGGCTATTGCTCTGATACCATATTAGAAAAGATAGAAGAAGGAAGAATTATTGAAAAAATTATATTGCATTGACATATTCTCCCTATTTATATAGGTTGAGAGGGAGAATTTCCCTTAATATAGTAGAGAGATTTTCTCATATAGTTAGAAAAATTTTATCTGCTATCAGTATCGTGGTTCTTAATGAGACCATTGAAGCTTGGACAATTCCTCTCACTCATAAATGAGGTGGATCTCACTGCTTGACTTTTGTATGAGTTGAGTGGTAATGTTATGTTAAACATTAAATGAGGTTTTGTGTAAGCATATTGACAACGATGAGAATATCTAAACGATGTAGGATTCTTGGCTTTCAAATTTTAAGTGGAGCTTATGTTAGATTGTGAGACATTCTTGAGATAATGTTTACCATTTTCTTCCCTTTTAAACCTGGAAATATGGAACAGGAATAGTGTTGGAAGGATCAAATGTAGCTTTCTCCTCACACTATTTCTTAGATTTGATATCTCAGAGAGAATTTGTTGGGGTTGTTCACTTATTACAAGTTGGATGTGTTCAATTAGATTGTTCTCTGATTCTAGCTTTCCTATGTGTGGCATTTTTTTGAAGACTTTCCAGCAACTTTTTTATTGAATGTAGATTCCTCTCCCCAAAAAGGAGTTTGTTGATGTAAATTTCATTTCTCATTATATTCCTCACACATGGTAGTACGCCAATGCGGAGATTTTTGGGCTTGAGTGAAGGTAGTGGGTTCAATGGTGCTAGATGGGGAATCCATGATAGTATGTAGGTTAAGGACTTGATGTGGTTTGAAAATACCACTCTTAGAGCGTGTGGTCATAGGATGGTTAGAAACTACGAGATCGTGAGGCTGTGTTGTTGGAATAAGCGGTTGAAGGTCAGTGACACAAGTCGGGCTAAGTGGAGACACGTTAGTGTCACTTGGGTTATAGTCGGGCTAAGTATGGGCCAACTGGGCCAACTAGACCATCTAATATAGCCTTATCTCTACATACTTTGGTCTTTTCGTAGGTTGTGAATACATTAATGGAAAAACTTCACACATCAAACTAAATTATTTTGGAGTTAAATTGCATTCTCCTATTAGACTTAGTAAACATTTAAGAGTTACAATTTTCAGAAATACAGTAACCCCACTTAACGTGGGAATCACCAACATCACCAGTATTTAGCTAAATTGAACCGAGTTCTTTTCTTCTTAAGCACTGCTTCGAATGTAGATGATGACGTGAGCATTTGCTATCGAAGAAAAGTGATTTGTACAAGGAAATCTTGAGTTTTTCCTCGAAGCTCAGGTTAGACTGTTCAAAGAAGTTTAGATGATGGATTTGGACATACATACACACCATAACCTGTAAACACCTTTCATTCTTTTCTTTGCATCAATTACAGGCTAGCTATTGTTCTATAGTTCTTTAAAACATCATGCCATTGCCTTAATCAGGGAGTGGAGAATTGATGTTGTTATTGTAAGAGAAATGTCACCCTCGTCCCACTTCCATTAGTGGACAAGTTTAAGCAGTGCACAACACAATGGTGACGTGCTGCTGCGCATCCATCTTTCTCCTTTCAGCGTTTTCTTTTGCCGTCCCTCCCTTTCCTTCTCGGTGCAGCATCTAATGGCGACTCCCCATCTTTACCTTGTCCCAAAAAGGAAGCTTGACCCAGTGCTGGTACTCTTGTATTGGACTTTCCTGGAAACACCTTCTTCTTTCTCCCCCTTATTCCCCTTTCCATTTTCTGATACTTGTTCGGTGGTGGAGATCAACAAACTAACAAAAGAGATCTCAGAACATGTCCTCCAAAAATTACAATATCCCTTCTACTGGCCGATACCAAACCACAATGCGAGTGTGGAGCTCATCAACAGACTTGGTAGTGGAGAGGACCACCAATTGATTAACATGTCTAATCGTGCATCATACCACTAATGAGATATCTAACAAAAGAAGCCTGTAAAATGATTACTTTGCTAATTTGAGGTGTCTGATTATAACTAATTTTCAGATTCTTTTCTTACATTTTGTTATCGATTAATTTCGATTCATGTACATAATTAATGAAGCATGGATTAAGCATCACTGCCAAGTCAATCTTCACAATTCTGTCTTCCTAATTGGTACTCTTGAGAAGCTTTAGATTAGACTTGTAATCTGAAGCAAATAGATTTCTGTTCCACATGTAAGCCTTTTCTTTTCAGTTGATTGCATTAAACATCCGAATAAACTAATTTTCATATGATTTTTACTCATCATTGCCAAGTAAATCTTCCCTGTTACTCTTGAGAAGCTTTAGATTACACATGCATTCTAAACCTTGTTAAATGCAGTACACCTGAGATGATGGATTAGGGAAATCCAACTCAAATCGACTCACCATCAATTCAAATGTGACAGGAACATCTACTGACATTGTTATGGTAACAAAGGGTTGATAGACAGGAGGAAGGTAAGCAGTCACCATCATGCAAGTGTATAAGGTCTTTCCCGGGTGAGACACATGTGGCATGCTTTTCGATTTGGTTAATGTGGGATGGCAAAAGCAATGCAGTGACGATTCCCACCCTCCCTTTTTCCCATTTTTCCACCATCACAGAGTAAAGTATGGTGGAGCTGTTGAGTAACAGCAGCTACCAACAGGAATCATGGTGGGTGGGGTTGAAACATATGAAGATGGAGAGCAGAGGATGGGAGTGCAGAGAGCATACCAACAGGTAGACACCTAAATAAGATCACTTGCTAAGGTTGCCTACCTGAGACCAGTTTCCTTTCGGTTCCCTTTCGAACCCCAAATATACTAGTGAATGCTCCTCTTTAGATTCTTCTTAGCTGGTGCCAATCTCTATCTGGCAGTAGGGTTTGGTAAAGCTATTGCCTTGGAGCGTCGAACCTCCCTTCCTGCTGCCTTTTCCCCTGTCCTATGTTTCAATTTGGAAGAAGGAAGTTTAAGTTAGGAGATTGGTAGAGGTAGAGAGAAAGGCGATAAAGATTGGATTTTGATAGCGGGAAGAAGATAAAGGTGCGGTTTTTGTCGTCGTAAATCGCTAAAGGTCCGGGCTTTCGATGGGAGGGAAGTGGAATCTCAACGAGGCAGCCACTGAGGAGGATGAGCAGGAGGAGAAGAAGTGGGGCGTTGCGAGGACCGGCTCCGCGGAGACCGAGAACGATCACTTTGTTTCCACTGACGTCGTCATCGAGGTCTCCGACGAGGGGGAGCCGGTTCCCGGCGCCACGAAGATCTTTGGATTCTCCATCTCCGGCCGCCGCGACGAGATTCCTTCGGCCGAGCGCGAGACGGACGTCGTGACGCACCAATTCTTTCCCGAGGGTGACGTGGACGGAATGGCGCCGGAGCCGGTGGTGACTGAGAGGGCGACGGAGGAGTCGCAGGCCGCGAAGAAGAGCCGGAGGGGACCGAGGTCGAGGAGCTCCCAATTCCGAGGCGTCACTTTCTACCGGAGGACCGGGCGGTGGGAATCCCACATATGGTTAGCTCCTTCCTCTTCTTCCCTACCTCGCAAGCTTAGAAAAGATCCGAACTTTGGCACTGGATTCACAACAATGTGACTCAATTTGGCTTCTCTGTGCAGGGACTGCGGGAAACAAGTTTATCTGGGTGGGTATGAAGTGCTTGAAAGACGTCGTTTTGTTTCATGATTGCGGATTGGGAAGGTGTTGACTGATTTGCTGTTTGTTTTTGGTGCCTGCAGGTGGATTCGACACTGCGCATGCAGCAGCAAGGTTTGATCCACACAATTCCACTCCCTTCGTATGGTCTTCTTGCTCGATTCTTCATCTCAGATTGAGAGTTGTTGATGCAGGGCGTACGACCGAGCTGCGATCAAGTTTCGTGGACTAGACGCAGATATTAATTTCGATCTGGATGACTACAAGGATGATCTGGAGCAGGTAAGAGATGGACGTCAAGATGGACAATCATGCCATTGTGCTGTCTTCTCCTTCTCTCTCTCCTTAGCAGAAGCAAATCTCTTGTTGGTGGCAGATGAGCAACCTCACCAAAGAGGAGTTCGTTCATGTGCTCCGACGTGAGAGCACCAGCTATCCCAGAGGAAGCTCCAAGTACAGGGGAGTGACCTTGCACAAGTGTGGAAAGTGGGAGGCTAGAATGGGCCAGTTTCTGGGTAAAAAGTAATGCTTCTGCTCTTTCTCCTCATTCTGCTGTTCTTCTTTCTCCTCTGAAAGATAATTTCTTCTCTGCGTGTCCTCACAGATACGTTTATTTGGGTCTCTTCGATACGGAAGTCGAAGCTGCTAGGTATGCCGAAACCCTCAGCATCTCATTCTCTGCCTGTTGAGTAGATCATGGAGTGTTCTAAGATGCTTCTTTGAGCTTTCAGAGCTTATGACAAGGCTTCGATCAAATGCAATGGAAAGGACGCAGTGACAAACTTCGATCCCAGCATATACAAGGAGGAGCTCGGAACATCCAGTGAGTTCAATTTGCTTGTTTGCATCGATCATCTGCTTGCAGAGTCACTGCAGCTCTAATTTTATGAACAACACCATTCTGTCAGCCAGCCAGCATGAACACAATCTTGACCTTAGTCTTGAACCAACCGGAACGAATCGTCGAGCTCCAATGGCCTTCGTATCAGAGTGGAATCATGATGCCAGATCCAAGGTATCACTCTCAACCCACATGATCATGCTGCTTGCTTGGCAGTGAGTAATTATGGAACTCTGTTCATGCTAGTTTGAGGACAAGCTCGAGCTGCCTAAAGGAACAGATTCTACAATTAGCTTTCCATGTAGCAATGGCTATACCCAGTCCCAGCCCAAGTTCTTGCCACAACCATCCACACTGTCCCAGATCATTCCAGGGCAATCCAATTCATCTAATTGTAGTCAAGTAAGCTTCCTGTATTAGAACTATAATGTTGTTTGCTGCTCAAAGTGCTCATTGGCTTGTTGATACAGTATCCAAGCAGCAGCAATGGCTCAAGGCCTGGAGGAGGATCTCTCTACTATAACTACATGGCAAGCAACAATGGAGGCATTTGGGTTGGTGAACAAGCAGGAAGAAATCCTTATCGAAGAAGAATGTTCGTGCAGCATCATCAGGATTCCCACCATAAGTAGCAGCAGCAGCGGCAGCAGCAGCAACAGAAGAAGAATGGCTTCCAATCCCTCCAACACACCATAAGGGCCCTGCTGCCAAAAGGACCACTTTTGACTTTGTCTTGTTTTGTTTTCAGTAGCAATTGTGCCAGCAACTTCCAACTCCACAAAAATCCTTTGTAGATAGAGCTTAGAGGGGCGGAGGCAATTGAAGACACTCACTCTTTCTTTTCAGAAGAACTTCATACTTCTGCTTGATTCATGTGCTGTCTCTTGTTTCTCTGTAGCAAAGTTTTGCTGTAAATGTTAAAGAGTTGAGAAATGGAAGATGAGAAGGGGAAGGGTCAGTGCTTGTGATGTGCGAGTATTTTGTGTAACAAAGGGGCAAGCTGATGTGGAATGGATTCAAGACATGTTAATACTCATCCAATAAATTCAGATCAACTACTAATGACTATGCCTCGGTGAGTTTGGAAAAAATATTTGCATTCTTTTTAAATTCAGCAATTGTTTCAATTTTTATTTTTCTACTTTTAAATTTAGATGGATAAATACAAATTTTATTAATTTAAAGAAAATCATTATAAGTGGTTACTATTTGTTATTCTCAAATTTACATTGGAGCCCTTTATTTACCATTGGTTGGCTAACTAAACTTAATTCCCTCTATTTATTTATGTGAGGATCAATTACGATACCAAAAAAGAATCATTAGTACTTTTTAACTTTTCAGAATTTTCATCACGGATGGTGAATGATTGACTTTTTCAATCTGAAATAGGATCATGTGATTTAATTTGTTCTCAATAGTCATGCAGTAATCATCTTAGGGTGATCAACGGATGCTTCTATAACAAAGCTCGTTAGATTTAATATTATTTATATGTTAAACCTAAATTTAGAGGAGATAAATATAAAATATAATTTTTAGCAAATATATATATATATATATATATTCATCATTTTGGATTTTTTCAAACAGTGTTCCTAGTTCAAAAGAATTATCTAAAATATCTCTCACCAATTCTTTGGCCAAATTTTTCGGTTAGTTTTTTCACTAGTTTCAAACTGTTATAATGTTTTCATTTCGCTCGTTTACACTTGTTTATCACATTTGTTTGGCTATCAGTTTATGGACGATATGTTGTGTTCATCTTGAGTTTGGTGCCTTGTAACTGAAATAACTCGATCCAAAATTTACTGGTGAAGATCCTGTCACGATTATTACAATGGACCTTGGCATCCCATGCAGTTTAATAATATTTTCTATGAAAATCTGGGTAATACTAGTAGCAGTGTAGGGATTTCTCACAGCACAAAAATGAGTATCTTTCGTAAGTCAATCAACCACTACAAGAATTGTGCTTTTACCTTTGAAAGGTGGCAGCCCTTCGATGAAGTCTATGGAGATGTCAGTCCACATCGAGTCCGGTATAGGTAGTGGTTGTAGCTTCCCTGGACTTACCACTATTTCACCCTTATGTTGTTGACATACATCACATTGTGCCACATATTCAGCAATAATTTTTTTCATCCCTCTCCAATAAAAATTTTGCTTCACTCTTTTATAGGTTCTCAAGAATCCGGGATGCCCTAGTGAAGGTGTGGAGTGCATTTTATGCAGGATGATTTTGATGCAAGGGGAGTCAAGTATAAGCACAATGCGACCTTTGTAGCGTAGATCCCTCGGATTCCAAGTGTAGTGGGCTATTGCACTTAGATCCCCCTCCAATTTTTTTATGATGTTGTTGATCTCTGGATCATTCTTTCATTCTTCCCTAATGTCCTCGAGGAAGCTGGTGGTAGGAAGGGAGATGACTGAAACCTTAGCTTGCTTAGGTAGCTGTGATAGTGCATCTACAACAACGTTTTTTCATCATGAATATTTGCAACACGTCATCATGCATAACTTGATCATACTTCTCTCCCTTTGTCATCAACAAAAAGGAGAAGTTCCAACTATCAAGTGTTTGAGACATAAGTTTAAATCATTGCATCATAAATCTCAATTTTTATCATCATGTAAGCTGGGAAAAATTTTACAAAATTTTAGAACATGCAAACTAGCAATTTAGAGATGTTCAAGAAAGCAACTCTTGCTTCTTGAAATATACAAGTTTGTAAGTTTTGCTAGATGTGCAAGTTAACATTTTTGCTTCTTGAGATAGGCAAG
>LVTN01001221.1:57419-73523 GCA_001649415.1 Musa itinerans
CGTCACTCAAAATGCATATTAAAACATAAACATATATCAATTGGTTTCATAATCAAAATCCAAGATTCAACAATTACATCCTACTATGTATGATTCTCATATCTTCTCCCTCTTTGTCATCAACAAAAAAGAGAAGTACAACTATCAAGTTTTTGAGATATGCAAGTTTTACAACATACAAGCTAGCAAATTTTTCATCACTTTACAACATGCATAATCACCAAATCATCATTAATTTTAAAGATGAGCAAGATTGCAAATTTTGTAAGTTTGCACTTTTACTTCTTAAGATAGGTAAGATAGCACTTTTGCTTCTCTTGAGATTGCAAGCTAGCAATTCTTCGTGATGTTCAAGATAGCAAGTTCTTTCTTCTCTATTGAGAAGTGCAAACTAGTAATTTTGCTTCCTAATAAGTTTTTCTCCTTGCAATTTGTAAGCTAAAAAATTTAGCAAGATTCATGTTATGATCCTTTTAATTTTCTTTTATTTTCTGTGCTTTCCTTTTATTTTTTGCACATTTATTAAGTCTGTTAAAGTTGGAACTCTATAAATAGGGATGTAACTACTTCTTTTTAGTTATCTATGAAAAATACTATTCAGTCTTTTGACAAACCCTAGAAATTCGATCCCCTCAAAGTGATCAAGGAGGCTGATCCCCTCGAAGCGATCATCCTATTTTATCTTATTTCCTTTATGATAAACCTTAGGGTTCTATCATTTTACATCATTTTAGAACATGCAAACTAATAAATTTTACTCCCCCTTGGTCATTGTCATATAGAAGGAAGAATACAATGTTGTAATTCTTTTCCCTTTATATCAATTTTCAAATCATAACAAAGATAAAGAATATATTCATGATATATCATTTTGGGCATAACATTCATGATGCTAAAATTTTTAAGCATTTATCACTTCATGTATTAAATCAACATTTTGATCATGATACTAAACATTTATCATTTATTTTCTCCCCTTTTGTCATAGGCAAAAAGAGGGAAATAGCACAAAGGTGTAAAAATTCAAGTCATCACATGAAAGATATCTAAAAAAATTTGGTGATGAGATATATTTTATGAATATAAGGAATTATAAATAAAAACTGAAGAATAAGATCATGTGAATGCCAAAAGACATGACTCATTTTGATAAATAATTTCTTTAATAAAATGTAAGAAGTCATGTTAAACGATCTTAATTTACATAAAGTTTCAAAACATAATTATCAAGATCATGGTTAGTTTCATCGATCTCTTCTTTAGTAAATGGTAAAAAGAAACACAGCAGATATAAGATTTTGATTCATAAATCTCAAGAATATGTGAAAGATTTGGATAAAAGTCATTCAAATTTAAATAATTAAAATCATTTTCATAGTCCAAGAGATTCATAAAAATGATACAAATACATGCATGCCCTTTTCTTTTATGCTAAATCCATGTATCATTGATTAAAACTAAAAAACAAATTTCATTATCAAAATCATCAGGACCAAAAATATAACACGTTAAATATAAGGCTTCTTTAAACAAGAGATTTGATTTATCATCTTGATTCCAATGATAATACATTTTCCTTTTTATGTGAATGATTTTATATAAGTATGCTCAAGCTTTTCATATAAAAATCATAAATCACAAAAATCATCATGCATAATTTCAAAATATAAACTCATTAAGCATGATCTCAAATTATCATTAAATATAAAGCATATTCATCAAGCATGGTTTCATTAAACATAAGGCATCTTCAATCAAAATCGAAAAGTAATTCGAAAATCATTATGATATACATTATTATTTCTTATAACACATAAGGAATTAATGTGCAAGTATTATTACAAAACATGCAATCATCATGATCATATATATATATATATATATATATATATATATATATATATATATATATATATATATATATATATATATATATATATATATATATATATATATATATATATATATATATATATATATATATATATATATATATATATATATATATATATATATATATATATATATATATATATATATATATATATATATATATATATATATATATATATATATATATATATATATATATATATATATATATATATATATATATATATATATATATATATATATATATATATATATATATATATATAACTAATCATGAAAAGCACCGAGTAATTTCATGGTAAAGAAAAAGATGTTCAATTGAGTCGCTTACCTTGTTGACGAAAGTCATTAAGGTGTAGTTCACCACCTTGCCTTTGTTGGTTTGCTCCTCATCTTCAAATGAGCTCGATTCATCCCAGAATGCTTCTTTCTTCTTGCGTTCATAGCAAGTAGTTACGTTTTTAAGTTTATTTTTTTCTTTGATTCTTGTTTTAAGAACTTTTGAAGTTTTATTGTGAGAAGTTCAAGTTCATCATCACTTGAGCTTTCGCTCGAGTGGTCTTCTTTTATTCTAAGTGCAAAATCCTTCTTGTTCTTTGGAAGGTTGTTCTCAAGTTCATCATGTTCAACATATGCCATAAAACTCATTTCATAAATCATTAAAGATCCAATAAGTTCTTCGAGTGAAAAATGGTTCAAGTTCTTTGATTCTTGTATTACCGTTATTTTCAAATCTCAATTTTTAGAAAGTGATCGTAAAACTTTAATAACAAGTTTAAAATTCAAAAAGCATTTGCCAAGAGCTTTTAAACTATTGATGACATTCGTAAAGAGGGTGTACATATCAATAATAGATTCGCTCGGCTTCATTCAAAACAACTCAAAATCATGCATCAAAAAATTTATCTTAGAATCTTTTACTCTACTAGTGCCTTCGTGTGTGATTTCAAGTGTATGTCAAATGTCGAAAGTCGTTTTGCAAATAGAAACTCGATTAAATTCAGTTTTGTCCGAAGCACAAAATAGAGCGTTCATAGCTCGAGCATTTAAAGAAAAAGTTTTCTTCTCCAAATCATTCTATTCATTCATTAGAGTATAAAACTTTTGAAAGTTGTTTTCCATAATACTCCATAAATTTAAATCCAAAGAAAGCAAGAAAACTCTCATCCAAGTTTTCCAATAAGTAGAGTCCGTCCTATTGAACATGGGAGGACGAACGATAGAAAAGCCCTCTTGAAAGTCGAAAAAAGCTATTTCTCTTGGGTGTCAAACCAAACGAGAAATAACGTGGCTCTGATACTAACTATCATGAACGAGTCGGCACTAAGAGAGGGGGTGAATTAGTACAACGGATAAAATTACGTCGGTTTATAAATTTTTCGTTCATTGAAAACTAATCTCGAAAAGTGCTTGACTTTAAAGTAAATAAACTAGCAATTAACTTAGAAAGTAATAGCAGTGATGAAAAGCAAAATGGAAATGAGCACAATGGAATTTATAGTGGTTCGATCATCATGACCTACATCCACTCCTAATTCCTCCTCCGTCGAGGTCACCGGCATCCACTACCCTTACAACTTAATTCTCTTTTTGACAGTTTCAAAAGAAAACCTTTACAACCCCCTTCACTCCTCTCTTAAACAAGACTAACATTTAGAGCTTAAGAGGAGTTCTCACAAGATTACAACAGCATTTTTTTCTTTTTGCTCTCTATTCTTATGTAAGTTAACCAGGGATGAGAGGGGTATTTATAGGCCTCAAGTGGATTCAAACCTGGAGCATAAAAGAGTCTCATCCTTGATTTTCGGGGTCCTGGTAGTACCATCGCCTGTGCTGGGTGGTACCATCGTCTACAGCACTGACACTAGACGGTACCACCGCTCAGTCTGGTGATACCATCGCTTAACACCCTACCACTGAGTGGTACCATCGCCCAGTCTAGCGGTACCATCTCCTAGTCTAGCGGTACCACCATCTAATTTGGTGGTACCACCACTTGATAGTCTCTCGGAGACTGTGTCTAGGTGGTACCACTGCCCAGACTGGCGGTACCATCACCTGACACAGTCTCGGAGACTCTGCCACGACGGTGCCACTTGTTGGATCACTGTTTGGGCCTTGTACTTGGCCCAACACAACCTAAACTTATGCCTAATTGACCCCTAATTGAGTTGACCTAATTCCAACCCAATTATGTGCTAACTACGAATTTTAAGGCATACACTAAGCTAAATAAGTCTGTAAGTCTAGGTTTCTTCCGACGAGCTTCCGGCAATCTTCCGGCGAACTTCTGACGATCTCTCGGCAATGTTTCAGCGGAGTCTCGGCAAGCTCCTGGACTTCACGATGATCTTCTTAGTGAGTTCCAATGAGCTTCTTTGGCAAGCTCTTGGACTTCTCGATCAATTCTGGCAGAACTTCCAATAAACTCTTGAACTCCTAACGAAATCTCGTTCTTGACTCCGGGACTTCATTTTGCTTTATGCCTTGATCGCTATCGTAGTTAATCCTGCACACTTAAAACCTACTTCGATCTAGACAATTATTACAAAGCTTGAATCAAATGTTGTCCGATATGTCATTGGTTCATCGACGCTTCATCCGATTCTTCGGCGTATCGTCCTCTCTTATGGCCTATTACCTAATCGGCCAGTTGACCTCCGCAACTCTGATTTTCTTGGCACAATTTTCACTTTTCTTGGCCCGATGCCCGAACCCATGGCCCGATGTCCGAACCCTTCTATCGATACGTAGACCGATCCTTCAGCTCGATGTCCAATCTTCTGACATGTTTTTTTCTGGCCCAACATGATTCTTCCTGCTTTAATTGTCTCTCCCTGATCGAAGCTTCCTGCGTTACTCAAAACGCAGATCAAATTATAAACACTATCAATTGGTTTCATCATCAAATTCTGAGATTCAACAGAATTATCACGAGCATATATTGTAGCCGAGATCTCCTTATAATCTGAACCAAGACCATTTAATATATAAAAAATAATCTCTTCATCATTAAGAGATGTATCAACTATAGTAAGTGCATATGCTTGAGTTTTGATAGCTTGCATATAGTTAGAAATAGATTTTGTGCCCATAGAAAGCTTGAAGAAAGTTTC
Organism: Musa itinerans; assembly: GCA_001649415.1. Taxonomy (NCBI): domain Eukaryota; kingdom Viridiplantae; phylum Streptophyta; class Magnoliopsida; order Zingiberales; family Musaceae; genus Musa; species Musa itinerans. Next base: position 62,429 of record LVTN01001221.1, read on the forward strand.
TCGAAGTTGTATGAGGCAACCATGAGATTGGTCTGCATATATTATTGTAAGCGTGGACCACATCTCTGGAGAGGATTTTGTAGAGGGTATGTAGGGAATGATTTGAGAAGAGAGCGAAGCACTGATAGCACTTTTAAGAAGAAGATCTTGACAAATCCAAACTAGTGTATTTATGATTAACAACTTCGAAATTATTTTATTTAATCATTTATGAAGGATAAACGATGCACCATCTATATAACTTATGAGATCATAATTGATTAAAAGATAATAAAATTAAGTATACCAAAAGATATACTTTGTGGGCGTGAGTTTTTTAGAGGAGTTTTGACTCTAACGTTAATGGAGATAAGAGTATTTTCAAGAATACAAGAGTTAGAATAAAATGAGATAACTAGCTTGTTGAAGATGTATTATCAGTCATATCAAAAAGTAAAGGAAAAAAAAAATAGAAGCAACTTATAAGAAAGATAAGTTTGTTTGAGCATAAAGCCCAATAGAAATTGTAATGCTAGTTTGAACCATAATCAAAGAGAAGATACAAAACAATAATAACAAGAGAGAGGATCAAAGGAAAAAAAAAAAAAGTTCATTGGAGCAAATATTGCTATGATATCATGACAGAAATGACTAGCTTGAATTTTTATTGATAATATATATGAGTTTATATATACAAAGAGATATTACAAAATATGATAATTATATAATTTTCTCAATCAATAATAAATACAAAATATTTATCTAAATTATTTCATAATATAGGAGATTATGCTGATAGAATTATGATAATATGTTATCATAATTTTTATAATTTAAAATTATTATAATATATTACCAAAATATTTAAAATATTAATAATTTATTTTCTTCAATAACATTCATGCTAATAGTTTTCGTGTTCTAAAGCTACCTGAGTCAGGTAGCAGACGAACTCCACCGATGGACATGCACTGTTCGAGCCTCCTTCGCTTGTCAAAAGACCACGATACTGTACTGTTGCAGGTTTCAGACTTCTCCCAAGACGAGTGCAGAAAAGCGACATAAAAGCAATAGTCGATGGAAGGACGGGGCAAACGGGTAGCGATGGCGCTGCTGCTGTGGAATCCCAACCATGTCCTCCATTTAAACTCACTCGAGATACCTAGAAGAAAATGACAGAAGGAAGCAGGTAGAGATAACAGGGTAGAGGAAGCGTCTCCCTCGTCTCCTCTCCTCCTCGTTCTATTAGAGTGACGAAGAAAAGGAGAACAAAGATGGCTCTTTTGCCTCTCTTTGACCCTCTGTGTTGCCAAGAAGAGAGCTTGGAGCTGGAAGAAGAACGGACAGGACCATTGTTGCCCGACCACCTCCTCGAGGACTGGGCGGCGGTTGCCGAGGAGGAGTGGGTGGAGGCGCTTTGCTCCTTGGCGACCAGAGAAGGGGAGACCCGGCTGCCTGACGGCCGCGGGGAACACACGTACCTGCTGTCGGCAAGGATGGAGGCGGTGGAGTGGGTGGCTCGCGCCGCGGAGCGCCACTTGCTCTCCGCCCTCACGGCGCTGCTTGCCGTCGACTACCTGGACCGGTGCTTCCTCACCTCTTCCGCAGCCGGCGGGCTCCGGCTTCAGCAGGACAAGCCGTGGATGGGGCGGCTGGCGGCTGTGGCCTGCCTGTCTCTGGCGGCGAAGGTGGAGGAGACCCGCGTACCCCTGCTCCTTGACCTGCAGCTGTCGTTAGCCGCGGCGACGGCGACGGAGCCGGAGGACAACAAGTTCGTGTTCGAGGCCAAGACCATCCGGCTGATGGAGCGACTCGTGCTCTCTTCCCTTGGGTGGCGGATGAACCCCGTCACGCCGCTCTCGTTCATCCACCACCTCCTTCCTCGACTCTGTCCCTGTTCCAAAGACAAGAACGCGATCTCCACCACAACCGCCGCCGCCCGTGTCCGAGATCTGGTCAACGGGTGCGAAGCTATTCTCCTCTGCGTCATAGCCGGTGAGTGCTCGGCCAAACGTCTCCTACTCCTCCTCGTCAAACACTGTTCGTTTTCGTCAATCTCACTTCATCATCGGATCTGTTCGTGGAAGATCGGAGATGGGTCCGCTATCCTGCATCCGTTTGGGCTGCGGCGGCGCTGTCCGCCGCTTCGCTGGAGTCCCACGAGACCCGCCACCTCATCTCTTTCCTGAACGTTCCAAAGGTTGGATTCTTCTCCCATGTATGGTTCCCCATTAACTGCTCCGTTGTCATCATCTGCTCACCGATGGAAGTAATCCATCTACAGGACACAGTGGACGAATGCTATCAGCTCATCATGGAACGAGGAATCCATGGCGGTAAGCGAAAGCATTCCTCTGCCTCCTCGTACTACGCCTACAGTTCACCAGCAAGTCCAAGCGAGAGCTCGTCGAGCGGCGGCGATTGCTGGTCAAGGTGGCCAACCTCGGGTTCACCTTCGCCGGAGATTCGCCCTCTCAAAAGGCCAAACTGCAGCAGCGGCGGCAAGACCTTCGGAGACAATGGACTCTGCTCCTGTTCCAATGTAAATAGATTATGATCCGGCACTCGTACTAACTACTGCACTCCATCTCTGTTCTCCTTATAATCGGCACTGTTCTTTCCTCTTTGTTGTGAGGAATGCTCGTCTTCATCAAGTCATTCTCTTATCACTTAAGCTCATCGACTCATAAAACAATCCGAAGGATACGCGCAAATCCTCTCTCCATGTTATGCTTGCCTCTGGTTTTTCTTCTTAATGCTTGTTCCGAGGCATTTAACCCCTCTCTCTCTCTCTCCCTCTCTCTCTCTCTCCCATCGTAAGATTTGAAGAGGAAAAGACAGGTGAAACAAATGCTTCTTTTGTTTTACTACGAGTCTTTCGCACATCCAACAGCAGACAGTCGAAGAAAAAGAAGTAAAAGGGCCAACAACTGTCTTGTCCTTATTGGGTACTCTCTCAGTTTAGCTCTGCTCTGCTCCTCATCTTTTACTTTAAACAAGGATGGCATGGGTGAGTGTGTGGAGTGTGGTAGGACACATAAGATCGGATTGCAGCCGCAGCACTGGCCACTCCGAGTTCTATCTACCGGAGGCCTACGAGCCATCATGCCACAGGAGCTATCAATCATGAACATTTGTACCAAAATCTTTCTTGGAGTAAATGTCACACTTGGTAAGGAGAAACAACGAGGCCTGTGATTAAAGATTAAAGAGAAGAACAGAGGAGGGTGGCTAAAGCAATTTGCTTCACTTTCTGAGCTGGTTGACCAATGACCATGACATTGCCTGCATAACCTTGTGGTGTGTGTGTGCGTGTCTTCCTTGATGTGGGGAGATGGACAGGACTCCTCCGCTTTAACTCACCATTAGGTCTCTTTGATTTGGCTGTTACCCAAGTACTGGCGTTTCGGTTGGGCACAGCTCGAGGGCTGGGCGGATTAACCTTGCAAGATCACATCTCGTGTACTAATCTAAGAGCTGAGTATTTAGTAAATAAAGATTCTAATTGAAGTATCAGTTATCCCACAAGTTTAATTTTAAATGAGTATTATACAAGATATTTTTAATTAAATATTAAAAAAAAGAGAAGGATTTGAATTTTTTTTATTATTTTATTAAATAATTTCAAAAAATTGAGCTATTAGAATATGACTCAATATATCCATCGTTATTTTTTAAAGTAAGTCACGTTCTGTTCTTCGTAAAATCATTTAACTTGTGATCTAGGAGCTCCTAAAGCTTGAGCATATGATCATGCTTTGAGAAAATATTTCAACTTTTAATTAAAAAATATGTAGATTTTTAAACCACAAAGAATATTCACCTAATAAATTAGATTACGATTCCATCAGCTCAATCATCATGTTTTCATCATATCAAAATGAAAAAAGAAATTTTGTCTTAACGATCCATGTATGCAAAATCTGTTCTCAAAACCCATCCGTTAAATTCTGATTATTATTTTTTTATGGGATAACAAGATAAATATTTGAATTTTTTTTTTAAAGCTTTTCGTTTGCTTTTCTCCACTTTGTCCTCTCTCCGTTACTAAAATGTTGGCGGCCTCTCAATTCCAATTGCCATGTCGGTCGGTATCTTTAAATGATGTGATGTGCTTTCAAACATGAAAAGTAGATCAGATCAGCTCTAATCATTCATCTCGGACGACTTTACTTTGACTTTTGTCACTCAAATAAAGATTGATCCAAACCCATCTTCTCCCTACATCGAATGGAGAGTACTGCTGTTCCCAGCTTTTCTTTTCTTCTTTTTTTTTTTGAAGTTCGTTTTTGCCGTGGTTTACTGATCACTGTTGGTTCAGTCTTTTCTCTCAATTTTCACCTGCTTCTACAGTCCACGCTGCTTTCAGGACACTTGGGTAGATTTCTTTTCTGATAACAAGTCATAATACTACGCTCACTTTCGTATTTCCAGTACAACAAACGTACCTGCAACAGTGGGAGTGGTTCTTTAATATACATGTTCCAATGAGGACACGCTACCTGTCGGTGTTTGATGTGATGAACGTTGGTTTCCCGATGCATGCTTGTAATGGCATGGCGTTTATACGTTGCGGAGGGATTATTCTTAATGGATTGGTGAATTGCATGAAAAGGCATCAGGTGGCTTGGGAGGGAAGAAGAAGAAGAAGAAGAAGAAATGTTACAGATGTCAGGCCTGGTCATAAGAAACTAAAATGAGGAGAAGTTTTCATTCTTCGTCGATCTGTTCCTCTCTCTCTCTCTCTCTCTCTCTCTCTCTCTCTCTCTCTCTAACAAGCAAGAGCGCCAGACTATATAGCTTAGGTGAGTTCGAATAAAAGGGTGTTTGTTTACTTTTTAATCTATCTATATGAAGTGGATAGCTCAATTCAATTCTTTAGAGAACAAGCAGCAATGGCTAACGCACAATAATGGATAGAACAGCAACTCTACTGAAGTACACCGAGCAACCGTTTCCTTTCTACTTTAGCCGTCCTTGGCATTCTTGATTCTACGGGAGGAAATAGGGGCTGATTTATAAGCCAACCGACTATCCAACAATGCTCGGAGGAAGTTGGATAGAATCTTATGCGTTGTAAGAGGAACCGACATGACATATCTATCCTGCATTCGCACCTTTCAGAAAGTTTGATTATCTTATAATGTTAGATTTGATTCTCTCTCTCTCTCTCTCTCTCTCCCTCTCCGCCCCTTCTTTCTTTAATTGTGAACGGATAGGAAGCCTAATTCGCATGCACCACAGACGGAACCCTTTGACGTAAAAGTGGTTTTGCTTGTCTTCAACTCCGCGTAGCATGAATTCACAAATGAAAAAACCCCTTTAAAAGGTGAATCAGAAAGAGTTTTAATTATGTATATTTTGCTTTTTTTTTTCCTCCTACATTTATAATATGTTTTTTCAATTAAAAATTTGATTGAGAAACTTGAATTGAACCGTTATCTTAATTGTTAATCACATATGTGCTTACCTAAAGTATGACTTGGTTTTGTGACCCAGTCATCATTTTAGGTCAAGTCCGAGGCTTCCGAATCCTGATCCATTTTCTAGAACAAAAACCCGAGTTACGATCTGGCTCTTCGATGCGCAACACTATTTCGTGGCGCAAATCATAGACCGAGCTCGTATCTCGCACTTTTGATTTGTGGATTGTGCAAACAAGGGCTTTGCCGATGAGGCACTGAAGGAGTTGAACAAAATGGAGAAGACATTCTATAATATAAGATGGAGATCGGCATGAAACCCTTACCTATTCCTTCAACTCGTCTCGTAGGATTCATGACGTCGCACCTGATATCGTCAAATGCAACATACTGATCACTGTTTGTGCAATCAGGCAATGCAAAACCTGACGGAGCAAATGGGAACTTCACCTCGAGGGAGGGCCAATCTCTTGATGCAGTCTCCAGAAGAGGAAGCTTCAGCCAGTCTTGTCCAATATAAACTACTCTCTAAAGAACTTTATGCGGGCAGCACATCTCCCGGGTGGTTTCTGCAACCCACATCCAGATCTTTTAACAATTAGTAAGCATATGCTCATTTTAATGCATTTGAAACAAGCTAAAACGTGCAAATCATTACATTCTATCAGTACACTTTTGTGATTCATAGCAGCAAAAGTTCTGGGAATTGCTCTGCAGACAAATAAGATGGATCAGTTAAATTAGTATGTCCAAACAAAAAACAAAGAAAAACAATAAATGAAATGCAGTTGGTTGCAGAGTGACACATACGCTGATAGGCAACTGCACATTTAACACCAGAGTAGATATGGCTCGATGGGGCAATGCAGAGACAAAATGATGCACATTTGAATGAATGTTCAACTATAAGTAAAGAAGAAATGGTTTTTTGTATGAAGAGTTTCACATGTGTTTATGATCATAAATTGCTCATGACAGGTATTTCGAGCAAAGCTCACATGAGCATGGTAGGGTGGAGGTTCTCAATGGAATTTTCATCACGGATTCACATTCTCTACATTGTGTTATACTCCAGATGTGCCACCATTTCTTATTCCATGCTCGGATGCGCCATAATCTTGTATTCATACACCACATGTCCTCTCGCAATTATTCTGTATGGCCAAAACTACAACAAGAAGATCTTTCGCCATTGCTAATAGTAATTTAGAAAACTAAAGTTCAGATTGGAAAATTGGAGCTGAATACAGACTAAAAGTAGGGGCCTGAACTATCCTGCATGTCAAAAATCAACTTCTCTGTGTCCAAGATCTAAGGTCCCGAAAGAAATGGAAGCTCAGCCAAAGAACTTGGTAGAGAGAACGGCAAGTTATGGACTGCCAGGTATGCAACAATTCCAGCAGTATAACCAGCAAAAGCAAATCCACTAACCTGTAAGAAAGATTTGAAGGCATAGTGAGGATGGTCTCATACATACTGAATAATGTAGAAAAGTAAGTCCTGAATATTTTTCTAAATATCTTCAATGCTACAATATCAAAAGAGATTTCTGTTCTTACTCGTCACGAGATCAAAGGATGAAATTGCAGCACAAAGATTTCGGTATAGAAATGTTAACACAAACACAAAACAACATTCATCAACAAACATTGCTTTACGGGCATTGTGTATGATTACTTCTACTCCTGTATAACATTGAAAAAAGCTGCAGCAGGCACTGAAAACAATAATTTGCGCTACATTATGAATGACACTGTATTACCTTGCGAAGATACCAAAAGAAATCCACTTTCTCCATTCCCATAAATGCAACCCCAGAAGCAGACCCTATGATAAGCATGGAGCCTCCAGTTCCAGCACAAAAAGCAACCAGCTGCCAGAACTCCGAGTCTTGAGGAAAAGAGGTAAGGTTATACATTCCCATTGTTGCTGCTACAAGTGGCACGTTGTCTATGATTGCTGAGACTACACCGATTGCACTTGCAATCAATTCAACACTTGGGATATGCGCATCAAGGTAATTAGCCAACTCCCTTAGGACTCCAGCAGCCTCCAGGCTACAAAGCACAAACACCAAAAACAAAATCAAGTGATGTAAGCAGATTTATTATCATTGCTCTTGGGCCTTATTGCCCACTTGTCTTCTGCTAGAAGCTAAAGATCTGAGATGCTTCTTTCCAACATGCATAAAACTACCATGCATTTGCCAAAGTTTTGGGGATGCAGGAAGTAACCGAAGATGGTTATTTCCAACATGCATAAAACTACCATGCATTTGCCAAAGTTTTGGGGATGCAGGAAGTAACCGAAGATGGTTATTTCCAACATGCATAAAACTACCATGCATTTGCCAAAGTTCTGGGGATGCAGGAAGTAACTGAACTGCCCAAGTTCACAGAACAAGAATACTACAAGAGGAAATACTTTGTTCATTTTACTAGTGGATGCAGATATCGCAATTAATGATGTTGATCTTTAACCTTTGTGAAAAATATTTATTTGTAACACAACACCATAAAACAATTCAAATGACTCATACAAGTGAAATGTGTGTTGATTATTTATGGAGGGAGATACAAGGTGGCTCAGGGCACATTTAGCTATGTTCTTTGAACAACTATACTGATTTAACAAGAGAAAAAAGTTTTCGGCAAATGGTTTTTCTCATTTCAGAAACCATCTGTTCGCTTTTCTGCTTTCAGATACCACTTATCCCGAGTGGCAGAGTGATCGAGTGGCAGTGACTGCTGGCAGTGAGTAACCAGCATAGGAAACAACGTAGACTTATTCCTTACTTTCAGATTAAAAACTGGTTTTTGAGAATATTTTTTTTGTGAAACACAACCAAATAAGGCCTTGATTTCTTGACGTATACATAACTCCTAATATTTCTTTTGTTAGGTAAGAATGCCTCTTCTTGCTAGGAGGGTTCTGCAAAGATTTTACATATCTAAACGAATGCTTCAAGTAGATCACTAAAAAGGATTAATGCATCAACAAAATCATAATGTTTATATGCCAATATGATTGAGAAATCTCTCTCTAAAAGGTGAAGGATTTCACAATGCTTAAGAGAGCAAAACAAAAGTGCATGCATTCAGGTTGGAATAATGTGACAAAAACCATCATGGATAAAATGTTCATATTAGCACGTTATTGATCATGTATTGCAAAGATGAGGTGGATGTTCTTGGTTGTACCTGCTCACTGACAGAAGAATCCCTAAAAAGAAAAGAACTCCTTGTGTATCTATACGGGATAAGGCTTGTGGTACTTTCAATTTTTGCCTTCCAGAATCCCCTAAATGTATTGCATCTGTTAAAATCCATAGAACTCCTAGTCCAAGCAGCATACCCATGTAAGGCGGCAGGCCTGTTATGGCTTTGAATACAGGAACAAACAATAAAGCCCCTATACCAACAGCAAAAACTAGCTGCCCTCTAGGAGCCATCTGCTCTGATGCTAAAACATTGGACTGTTTCTCATATGTCCCATTAACTTCGCTACAATGAAAAACATGAAAAACTGATTACTGCTTATGCTAGTCATAATTAATAATTTATAATCTGCTAATTATTCATTAAATACCTCGTGAGGGACATCAAAGCTAGTGGGACAGCTAACGAAAGAGCTGAAGGGATAAACAAGTCCTGCGATTGAAAAATGACCCATAGAATCTATCTTAGCTATCAGAGATTTTGCACCTCTCATGGTATCTATCTAAAAGTAACATTCAGGTATAATTTCTAGCAACAAATGTTAGCAAACAACTAAGGGAGCAAAAAAGAACAACAAAATTGCAACCACTTAAAGAAATTGGCTGTTGCGCTAAACAGAAACCTTCAAAATGGGGTAGCAAGCAGCAAAGTTGATCAAGTCAAGAGGCATACTGAACATAAAAAATGGGTCCAAAGACTATCTCTCCTGCAAATACCTCGATGATGATCAATTCTTATCTGTATATTTTGACAAAATACAAACATATACAATTGTCTCTGAGAATATGTCCTAGTGTTTAAGATGCAATTTCTGCAGTTACGAGATCAGGAATTCGAGTCCTGTAGTGTCTAAAATATACATGGTTATGTGATACTTGAATGGAAGGAGTAAATAGAAAAAAATTGCAAATAACAATTTGACAAAGCAGAACCTTTTTCAATTGAAATTCTCTCATACATAATGGGATGCTAAACCACTGACATTACGCAAATATTTTCATTAAATTTCAGATATTCCAAAGTCAAAGCTTTCCAAGAACCATAATATAGATGTTGCACAAACAAGCACAGTTTTCTAAACAACATTTATGAATTCACTGTTGTTGGCAACGAAAAGGAATCCCATTTCAAAATCAGTTTTTACATAGAAGAATTATGCTTTATGTAACACTATATCTAATGTATATACTTGCATTACATTAACAATATGTTAATCAAGTCAACATTTGAATAATGAGAATAGACACAGTAAAAAACTACTCACTTGAATATTGAAAAGTAAATTATCATAACTTTTGCTAATTCAAGTTAATAGCAGAAATCAAACAACATTAATATATCACTTTGAAGTTCTCAGTTTTTTTCCCTCGTTCAAAACAGCTTTTTGCACATAATAAACTCTTCCCATAACCTGTTGCCTCTCAACAAATTTTTTGCAGTGTTTAGTGAGCTGTGCTTTTGTTTGAACTTGGATGCTTGTCTTTTTTTTTTTGTCTGTAATGGCATTAAAGTTAGTTCCCAGCAATAAAATCTAGTTTTCTCTGGATCTTGAATGTCTCTGGCAATCTTGGATAGCCTCTCCTAACTTGTATGAGATTACATGCATAATTAAGAAAAAAGGTTCTTGTGAACTTTCCATAAAATGCCAGCAGATTACACCAAGAAAGAATGTTGCAACTTGCAAGTGCATCTCCATTACACAATTAAACTGTCATTCATTCAGATACTTAAGAAGTATTATCATCAATAACAATTTTATCATAGATCTATGAGGCAGACTGAATTGGATAATAGATCAAGAGCTAAAGGAGCACTCTGGAAGAAGATTGGAGATCTTGAGGTCTGCTCATTCCATCATATGCTTTTTTGTCATCCCATACATATTTAGCTAGTTAATAAACTCTATAACAGATATTGACCAATAAATATCAGTTTTGAGAACTCTTTTTCATTGATTTAGGATAATTTCAGCCCATGAGAAAAGAAACAAGAAGGATACAACCTAAATTTACCTGCATTGTTTGCAAAGTGGAAATCTGACCATTAATCCACAACATAGTAGTTGTGACATCACCTATAGGCGTCCATGCACCACCAGCATTGGCTGCTATTACAACAACAGCACCTAAAAATCTGTCACATCATGTACTAACCATAAAATATCAATGTTGAGAAGTTGGCCTAAAAATGTTGGAGCAAAATTCAGCAGATAAATATTGCTGACAATGACTAGCACCGTGATCATAATCAAATTAAAGTACAAAAATGCTACAATAAATTGAAATAATAACGGAAATAATAAAAAGGAAACCACTTTTAACATAGGAACAACTTAATATATCATGCCCATTACTTATTACAGATGACTTAACATCAGTGATTGCAAAAGGCGCTCGGGCGCTCGCCTAAGCGCTCGGGCGAGGCGAGGCGAGGCCCGAGCGCCTCGCTAACCTCCCAGGCGGCGCGCTTCAAACA
>LVTN01001221.1:76387-86904 GCA_001649415.1 Musa itinerans
TTAGTTTGACATGTAGTGCTTCGGGTTGTGAGCGAAACTGGAGTGTCTTTGAGCATGTAAGGATTACTAAATATTTTTGTTTTAATTAATTTATTTATTTAGATATATGTATTAATATATTTTTAAATTATATGACATGACAGATTCACTCGAAGAGAAGAAATCGGTTAGAACATCAACGATTGCACGATCTTGTTTACATAAAGTATAATCAAGCTTTGAAGACTCGTCATGATTTGAAAACTAGATTTGATTCAATCTCATTGCAAGATATTGATGATTCAAATGAGTGGTTAGTAGGAGAAATGGGTGCTAACTTGCAAGATGCTGAAGACGAGCTTGTATTTGAAGATGATAGATTGACATGGGGAGATGTGGCAAGAGCTTCAGGTGCTGGAGAATTACAAACATATACAAGACAGATGTCAAAGAGAAAAATGAGTGCAAAAGCATCAAGCTCGGCTCCTACTATTGTTGAAGACATAGAGAATGAAACATATCTTGATGAAGAGGAAGGAATCGAAGAACAAGAGGAAGAAGACGAATTCAATGAAGATGATTTGTGTGAAAATGATGATAATATTGATTATGATGAATGACTTTGATGTAAAATTTTATTGTTTTGAATTTTGAAACTTTTTGTTAATGTGACATTGTGATTTTGTATCTTAGATTTTTTTAATTTAATAGCATATTTTTATTTAAACAATTATATTTATTAATTATATTATATATTTTTATATTTTAGCGCCTCGCTTCGCTCGGGCGAGCGCCTGGGCGAGCGCCTAGCGCCTCGGGCGTTTTTGGACCTTGGCGCCTTTTGGCGCCTAGCGCTTTTTAAATCACTGCTTAACATAAGAAACTTAATTACAAATGGCAAGTTTAAATATGAAAGTTAAGAGCAATGACTAATAATCATTATGCTATTCTGAATTAAGACCTGACAAACCACACATTAAAAATCACAAAATTTTGAATAGGATATCATAATAAAATAACAAATATAGATATCCATAATATTTTTAATATTTTATTACATACATTGGGGTAGTGGCAGGTTGTAACTGGATATAAATTTCCAACATGGCCAGCTCGTGCACAGGGGACAAAAGGAGAGCATGGCTATGACAAAGGTGCAAGCAATGACCATTGTACAGCCTGAAACGTATGAAACAGGCGGTACATAGCAGTTGGGGTGTGGACTGATACATGACCACCCCCATTTCGAGCAGTCTGGTCAAACTCATATAAAAAAATAAAAGAAATCCTAAAATAGTGATTAAGGCTTGCGACATCGTCCCCGGTTAGGGCGTGCAACCCCGTTTCCCCCTGTTTCCCGTGACCAGCTGCCGCTTGACGTCACCGCCATTTGTCTCTCCGGTACATTCCCTCCACTTCTCCTCCTCTTCTTCCTTCTTCTTCCTCCTCCATCGCTTCCTTCTTCTTCCTTCATTTGCTTCCTCTTCTTCCATCTTCTTCCTCTTCCTCTTCCTCCGTCGCATCCCCTTGTTTCCTCTTCCTGCTTCCTCTTCTCTTCCTCTACCACGCCTTCCTCTTCTCCTTCTTCTTCTTCCTCTTCAAAATACCAATACTGGTACGTACTGGTTTACCAGATCACCGAAATGGGTCCAGTGCCCAAAATAGTGATCCTTGGGAGCAAGAATTAAAACTTTAGCCATCATCCACAAATTTATAATCACAAATGCTGTTTTATCAATTCAATGTAGTGCAAACATATCATTTTAGAAGTCTTGACTCTGAAACTAGGTTTTCCAAGTTATAAATTCTAGATCATACACTTCGATTAGGAAAATAACATCATCTTAAGAACCTCCCTTACGGTAACTATTCCTGCAACAAGTCAACATAAGACTTCTGCATGACTTCTTGTTGATCTGTGCTTCATCACTTGGTTCTTCCAGGTTATAAAATTTATAGATAGGCTAAGTGTTTACTTGTCCTTCAATCCCTATAAAGCAATTGTCTGTTTTCTTAATACATATGCAAGAAATACCAGAACAAAATAATCATTAAATCTATGTAAGATGTTTGATATGATTTGACTCTTCAGTGAGAATTTAGTGCCCGTACAAATTACAAAAATAAGATTAATGTAAAAAGTAGAAGGTACATAGATCATTATGTGGAAGGAAATGAAACAACCAAACTGCAAATATATAATACTAGGTTTAGTGTGTCCATAGAGCTTGGCCATCTACATCAACAAGAATATTGTAGGATAATATTATTGAACTAGAGGTCATACAACTCAGTCAATTTTGGAGATACTAAATTAGAGAAAACTAATTGAATCATACTTCCTGTATTCTGATGGCGGAACTAGCTTCCTTAATAAGGAAACCATAACAATTGTTGATGTTAGATTATCAAGAACTGAACTCAGGAAGAAAGTCACAAGGCCAACCTGTAATTACAACCATAATATTATTAGTATCCAGATAAATTGAATGTGTCAAAAATATATTGCATTAATTACGTCTAATATACAAATTAATGACAAATAGTTTGATTATTCTATAGGTATCCAACATTTCCTACACAAATAACAAAAGAAAAAAAAATTTTGATATATTTTCGCTAGTAAAATTTCTGTGACACAGAACAAAACAATTTGACCAACACAGTCAAGACCATAAAAAACCTTTCCAACTATTCAAACCAAGGACCATTGGTACGTTTCAGTCTGAGTGTAGACCAGTATGTGGATGGGTCCCATTTCAAGCAATCCAGTTCAAATCACACACACACACACACACACATATATATATATACATCAAACACAGTCAAGACCATGAAACACCTTTCCAACTATTCAAACTAAGGACCGTTGGTATGTGCCAGTCCAAGTGTGGACCGATAAGTGGATGACTCCCATTTCAAGCAGTCTAGTCCAAATCATACATACATACGTACATGCATACATACATCAAACACACATGCCACCCCCAATTAAGGCTTGCGACCCATTTGTCACAACGTTGCCACTACTGCTACCATTGGACATTGCCCGCCAATTCGCTGTTATTTATCTCTTTGATACATGCCTTCCTCTTCTTCCTTCTCCTCCTCCATCGCTATGGCTTCTTCCTTTTTCCACCTCCTTCATTGCTTCTCTTCCTCCGCTGCCTCCCTTTCTTCCTTTCTCTTCCTCCTCCTTCCTTCTCTTGTTCCTCCACCGCCCCTTTCTCTTATGTCTTTATCTTCCTCTTTGAAACACACAGTACACTAGTATTGACTAGTATGTACTGGTCTTATCATATCACTAAAATGGGTCCGGTACCCAAAACTATGATCCTTGATTCAAACAATAAATTGAATACTTCCAAACACATTTTGGCCAAGTGCATAGTTGTCTTACTAAAGATGCCTTGAAAATTAATACACATTTACCCTCAGATATTGCCTGTATTTGTTGCAATAGTGAAGTATCACTTTAATGCTTTTTTTCTCAATCAAAGTAGACTTGAGTGGAAGATTAAATAGTTAACTATATCATTATTTCTTTTCAGGAAATACTTCGACTAGGATGATCAGGATGGCAACAAGTATTGCAAGCTCAATCACTTTAGTCAAATTCAACATAGTTGATGCAACACCAGATCTGATTTTGTTCCTATTTACAGCTACAATATGCACCAAATAACATGAAGTTCATCTGGAATATATCCAAACTTCATTATATTGCAACAATGACTGCTCTTGATACAAATTTAACCATCAACTTTGCATCTATTAGGTCACTCTGAGCATGAAATCTACACAATTGGATTCCATGACCAATGTAAACTTCTTACGATCAATTTTCACCAATATAAACTCGTGTGCCATAATTAGTATGTGCATACAACTTCGGATGATATCCACTATGCAGGTACCTACAAGTCTCTGGTAGTAAAGATTTGATGACATTTTTTCTTTGATCAAATTATACCAAAAACTTGGACTTAGCAAAAAAACAAATGGACCTATAGCAGTAACCCATGACCATTTTCAGCATGGTAGACATCGTATTTACTACAAACAGCAAGTGACTCCAGTTGCATATATCCTGATACAAAATTACAAAAAGAATGTAACAGGGAACATGTTTAATGGCTATTCCAGAGTGTAAGATAATAATATAATATGAGAAAATGACCAAAAAAATAACACTCACCACCCAAAGGAGAATGCGAGGTTTCCGAGTAGTAATATTGTCAGTAACTAGCTTAAAGCCTTGATGTGCATCAATAATCTCCACTATTGTCATTGCACCAAGTAGGAAGAACACAATTTCACTGACTTCAGCAGATGCATGGGTTAATTCTGAAACAGCTATTTCTGTAGATGGAGCCTATGAAAGAGAAATGTAACTTGTAACTTCCAAGTGCAAATTAATCATGCCAACATATATATACTAATGCTCAATGACTTTAATAGGAGTTGGTATGATATCTAGAAGCTCCTCAAGTAAGAAATCAAACCATTATGCACTATTCAACACTGAAACAAAAAACAAGAGACTTTCAAAGACTAATAACTTTGAGTACATGCACAAATCATTCATAATAAAATCCAGAGGAGCATGCCATGGACAATGCAGTATAATTGCAATTACAAACTAAGTGAGGAACATTTATATGCATATCTATTTTGTTTTACTCATCAATCAATGAGTATACTGCTCAATTTGGCCTTTTATGCAACATTATCAACTGACCACCTGATTGTAGAAGATCAATATATTTTGGAATTACAGTGATTGTCTAACACGTTCAACCATTGTACTATCTAAAATTGCCAAGGAAAAAAGAAGACACAGAGTCATAATGTTCCTACAGAAGCAACTTATAATTGCTCCTACTAGGAAAAATGCCCGAGATGCCCTTGGTGCTTTCTAAGTGGAACATGATCAAATCAAGGATAGCTTGATCATAGCCATCCCAGCATTACTAGTGCAATATAGATGACCTATCTGCTCTTGCTACATCTCATTCTACCTTTAGATTACCAAGGGCATCTTGTTGCTTTTCCTAGTAGGAGAAACTTAAACACTGCTCCACTAGAAGCAAAACATCTCTAACCAGAAGAAAAGAGTATGGATGTATCATAGATAAGAGTGAACACTTGATAGACAATACTCTAGCTATGCAGAGTTTACTTGAGAGCATGTCAAAATCCTGTAATGAACTGAAAGGGGATGAGTTGATGCATGTTACTTGTTGATGTATTACTAATGTGATAAGAATTTGATACCGGGGGGGTAAAATGCAGAATGGATTTCGGAAGAAAGCCGATAGTAGGAAAGGAACGAACTCACGATAAAACTTTAATAAGATCGAAAAGAAAACTCACCACCAAGTTTAAAATCACAAAGGGATACAAAAAGATCATCACCCCAAGGATAATAAACAAGGATACAGAACTAAAAACAAAAGACTCATCACTCAAGGACGCATCCAAGAGAAACAGAGTTTATGAGAGCACTCCAAGAGAGCTTCTGTCAATAACATCAGTTTCTAAAACCCTTTCTAACCCCTAAACACCAAAATAAGTACTAGTGCATAAAACAACCCTTCATGCATAGGGAATTTCGAAATTAAATATTTCACAACTGATAATCAAATTATTTAATGCATTCCTTGATCATGAAGAAAAGCACATTGAAACAGCTATAACTTTATCTAAGGAATGTGCTAATGAGCTATCATATTTGAGTGGACCGAGTTAAAAACTATGAGACAACATTGTGGGCTGAAAACAATACCAAAGCGTTAGCAAGGTCCATATGAGCAGATTGTAGCAAATTAGGCACTCCCGTGTCAATCTCCCCTGGTTGAAAAAGACTTGTCCTCAAGTCCTTGTTTGTTTCGTCAACATGATTATGAAAATGACTTAAATTAGCCACATTAAATGTTGAGGACACTCCGTAATCTTCTGGTAGCTCGATCTCATAAGCATTTTCGTCAATTCTCTTAAGCACACTGAATGGACCATCAACCTTTGGTTTCAATTTTCCAAATTTGTCCGATGGAAACCTCTCCTTCCTTAGATAAATCCAGACCAAATCAACTGCATTAAACTTCACATGTTTTTTGTGTTTGTTAGCAGCTTGCATATACCTCTCATTTTGCTTTTCTATGGTTGCTTTAACACCCTCATGCAGCTTCTTAATTTGCTTAACTCTCTCATCAACATCTCCACTAAATTGCTTGGTTGTCGAATGAGGGACCAAGTCTTAAGGACCAGTAGGATTAGCACCATAAACAACCTCAAAAGGACTCTTACCAATCCTAAAATACATGGAACGATTGTAGGCAAACTCAATTTGTGGAAGAATAAGATCTCATTGCTTAATGTTCTTGCCACCATAGCTTCTAAGTTTCCTAAGCTTATGTTCGTTACTTCAGTTTGCCCATCGGTTTGTGGATGATGCGAGCTGTTGAAATTCAAAGAAGTACCCAACTTCCTCCAAAGAGTTCTCCAAAAATGACTAAAAAATTTTGAATCTTGATCAGACATCATAGTTCTTGAAATACCATGCAATTTAACAATCTCCTTAAAATATAAATCAGCAATATGAGATGCATCATTCAATTTATTGCAGGGAACAAAGTGAAACATTTTTTAAAATCTGTCAACAACAATTATGATAGAATCCTTGTTTCTTTGAGTTCTTGACAGTCCCAAAACGAAATCAATACTCAATTCCTCCCATGGAACATTTGGCACTGGTAATAAAGTGTACAAACCAGAATTTTGACTTCTTGTTTTTGTCAAATGACACACTCGACATTGCTTTACATGTCTCTCCACATCTCTAAACATCTTAGGCCAATAGAAATTTGATTAAACAAGAGCTAGAGTCTTGTCCCTACCGAAATATCCTCCCAAAACACTACCATGAGCTTCAGCTAGAATTACTTGTCTCAAAGAACAAGATGGAACACACAATGCATTAGCTCGAAAAAAAAACCCATCAATGATAGAAAATTGTTGAAAGGAACCTGATTTGTAATTCTGCCATATTGAGCCGAAATCCACATCATTCTCATAGAGATCTTTGAATGTCTCAAATCCAATCACTTTAACTTCCATTACTGATAATAAAGAGTGCTTTCTGCTCAATGCATCAGCAACTACGTTTTGAACACCATATTTATGCTTGATTGTAAAATTATAAGATTGCAAGAACTCCACCCAAGCTGCATGCCTCTTGTTTAGCTTGTGCTAGTGATTAATGAACTTTAATGCCTCATGATCAAAATATAGGACAAATGGCTTAGCAAGAAGATACTGACTCCAATGAGATAAAGCTCGATAAATGGCATAGAGCTCCTTATCATAGGTAGAATATTTCCTTCTTGTATCATTCAACTTCTTACTAAAAAAGGTAATGGGCTTTTCGTCTTGACTCAAAACAGCACCAATTCCCACATTATATGCATTGCATTCAACTTCAAACATCTTGTCAAAATTAGGCAGTACTAAGATAGGAGCTTCGGTCACCTTTCTTTTTAAAAGCTCAAAACCCTTGATGAATCTTCTATAAAAAGAAGTTAAGCCATGGAAACTCCTCACATCATGCAATGAAACAAGTGTTGGCCAATTGAGAATAGCTTCTACCTTGCTTTGATCCATTATGATTCCATTTTTCGAAACAACATACCCCAAAAACACTACACTATGAGTAAAAAAATTACACTTACTTTAGATTAGCATAAAGCTTTTGCTATCTCAAAATAAAAAAGATCTTCTTAAGATGGTTCATATGCTCCTCTTCACTCTTGTTTTAAACTAATATATCATCAAAGTAAACCACAATAAAAGTCTCAATGCATGGCTTAAGTATGTGATTCATAAATCTCATGAAAGTGCCAGGAGCATTAAATAACCCAAATGGCATAACCAATCATTCATATAAATCTTCTCTAGGTTTAAATGTTGTTTTCCACTCATCTCCAAGCCTTATTCTTATTTGGTGATAGCCACTCCTCAAATCAATTTTAGAGAAAATAAAAGCACCACATAATTGATCAAGTAAACCATCTAACCTTGGAATAGGAAAACGATAATCCACTGTGATTTTGTTGATGGTACGGCTATCCACACACATTTTCCAAGAATCATCCTTCTTAGGCACCAACAAGGCTCGAACCGCACAAGTACTCATGCTCTCCCAAATTAACCCCTTTTTTATCAACTCATCCACTTGCTTTTAAAGTACTTCATGCTCATTGGGACTCATTCTGTATGCTGCTTTATTAGGTAGGATAGCCCCCGGAAAAGATCAATGTGATGCTGAATGTCTCTCAAAGGTGGAAGGCCATGTGGAATCTCTTCCGGTACAACATCTTGAAACTCCTGCAGGATTGGTTTCATGATTGATAGTGTCTCCTTGTGTTGTTCATTCTCCTCTACTACTACTAAAGCCAAAATATGACAACCCCTATCTAATTCACCCTTACATTCACCATAGGACATAAAAGCACTAACTTCGTTCTTTGGTACACTGATTTCAGAAGGTTGTAATGGAGCTAAAATAATCTTCTTTTCATTCACCATAAAAGAATAAGTATGTTTATAGCCATCATACAACACCCTTCTATCATAATGCCAATGTCTTCCCAACAACAAATGACAAGTGTCCAAAGGAGCAACATTACACCATACTTCATCTTTATAATACTTGCCAATAGAAAATGAAACTAAACATCTTTTAGTTATCTTGATGTCATTTCCTTTTTGGAGCCAACATAATTGGTAAGGATGTGGATGAGGGATTATGTCCAACTTTAACTTATGCATCATCTCCAAAAATACATTCTCAAAGTTGCCACTATCGATGATCACCAAGCACACCTTGCCAAGAGAAGTACATTTAGTGTGAAACACGTTCTTTCTCACCCAACTTTCATCCTCAGCCATATAGGACATTTGTAAGCTACGTTGTAGTACAATAAACAAACCATGATGGTATAAGTAACCTCTTCCTCATCATCATCGTATTTTGGTTCGTCATCGGCTTCATCTTCTCCTCCATCACTATGATCTTCAACCAAAGTTACAATCCTCCTATATGGACAATCTAAAGCAATATGCCCAAAACCATGACATTTGAAGCATTTTCGGCCACTTGGCGTAGAAGAACTATGTGTTTGTTTACTGTCAGCAGGTCCTTCACCCTTGTCTTGCACCTTTGATACCACCTTGCTTTGGATAGTAGGTTTGAAATTTTCTCCTTTTGTATAGCTATCTTTTGACTCATACCAAGAACTCTTTTCAAACTTCTGTTGCTTTTCAACTTTTAAAGCCAACTTGCTCACATCATTTAAAGACCAATATGGCTACAGTTGAACCACTTTAGCAATCTCATATTTCAAACCTCCTAAGTATCTTGCAATAGTTTACTCTTCTGGTTCCACAAGCTCTACTTTTAACATGAGATTATTTAATTCTGCTGTGTACTCCTCTACACTAAGATCTTTTTATTTGAAATCATGGATTTTGAGAAAGATTTCTTGCCTATAGTTTTCATGTAAGTATTTTCTCTTCAACTCCCTTTTTATTTTTTCCCATGTCACGATCTTACTCTTCCCCTCACGTTCTCTATGTTTCTTCATATTTTCCCACCAAAATGATGCATTCCGTCTGAGTTTGAGTACCACAAGTTTTACCTTCTTTTGTTCTAGTGGTTCATGAAAATCGAAAATTCTTTCCACTGTATTAAGCCAATCGATAAAGTCATCAATATTTGATTTTACCTTCAAACTCCGAAATATCCAATCTTGGGTTGTATTTGTTCTGCCACTCGTCTTAGACTCCATGTCTTGCTCGAAATCTTCTCGACTCCCTTGGATGAGGAGATGTATCATCATCAGAAGTAAATTCTTGGACATCATTTTCATACTAGCTATTTCTACTTCAAAGTTCTTCAATTATTTTACTTTTTCTTGTAGACTACGTAGCAATCTTCATAGCTGCAGCCTCAACGACTCAACATCGTCTTCATGGCCATTACCATCACCAACTATATCTTTTCTATTCCGCCTTGCCATGATCTCTAACCTTTAGCTCTGATACCAAACTGATACCGGGGGGGTAAAATGCAGAATGGATTTCGAAAGAAAGCCGATAGTAGAAAAGGAACGAACTCATGATAAAACTTTAATAAAATCGAAAAGAAAGCTCACCACCAAGTTTAAAATCACAAAGGGATACAGAAAGATCACCACCCCAAAGATAATAAACAAGAATACAAAAATAAAAACAAAAGACTCATCACTCAATGACACATCCAAGAGATACAGAGTTTAATAAAGCACTCCAAGAGAGCTTGTACCCAAGGTATATAATTTCGAATAATACCGCCTGGTACGGGCGGTACGTACCGATCCATCAACTTACCAGTACACGGACCGCCCGTTACTGGACGAGGAGCACGTCTCAGGCGGGCAAGCCGCGCAGAGGAGGTGGTCTCGGGCGACATGAGGCCGAGGAGCACGTCTCAGGCGGGC
>LVTN01001222.1:15714-26964 GCA_001649415.1 Musa itinerans
CGAACCTACTAACAGAAGATGCCACATGGGAGAACTATGATGACATGAAGATCAAATTCCTAAATCGTCAACCTCGAGGACAAGGCCGATTTAAAGAGGGCGGGTCTGTTAGGACTCTAGCTAGAAGAGTCCTAATTGAGAAGGACATTCATGTAAAACCTACCTAAGCCGACCCCTATTAAACAGGTGAAGAGGTCGGCTAGGGTTAGGAGGATGTTTCTTAGAGAAGAAATAGGAGTTGTAAAGGAACAGGAGTCCTATTAGATGTTGGTTAGAAGTAAAAGTCTTGAGTAGGAGTCCTATTAGGAGTTGGTCAAAAGTAAGAGTCTTGAGTAGGAGTCCTATTAGGAGTTAGGGTTTAGAAGCCCTATAAATAGCCATGTATTCCTCCTCTTTTGATAAGCAATAGATGAATCTTTTCTGCAGCCTTTGAGTAACAACTTAGAGGGAGGAACCCCTATAGAGTTCCAAGGAGGCCGATCCCCTAAAGAGATCAACCCCAAGTTTAGAATCTGCAAGGGTTCTAACACATACATGATACTCAAAGACATTAAAATATTTAAGCATTTATCAATATTTTGATCATGATATCAAATATTCATCATTTAAAGCATTCATGATACAATATCTTGATTCATGCATAAAAAAAATCTCAAGTTATAAATCTCGAAAAATCAAGATAAAGCTCATTCAAATTTAAATCATCAAATCAAAATTATTTTCAAGAGATTCATAAAAAAAAAGGACATAGATAGATTCATTAATCTCTCCTTTTTAGATAAATGGTAAGAAGAAACATAGGAGTTCAAAATCAAGATGATGATTCATATAAAAAATATCACAAGTTATAATCAAGAGAAAAATTATCATTTATCTTCAACTCATTCAACTTGTCAAATCACCAAAGTCACTTTTAAGAGATTCATAAAAATGATCAAATAGATTCACCAAAATCAACAAGATAGAGAAAAAAAATTTTAAGAAAAATATTTTCCTCTTTTTAGTTGTTTCATTTTAAGTGATTGATTTCATATAAGTATGCTCAAGTTTTTCGTATGAAAACCATACATCATAGTTTAAAATCGAAAGAGCAAATCTCATCATAGAAATCATCAAGATCACATTAGTTGGTTTTCTCCTCGTCTTTGGGTGAGCTCGATTCATCCCAGAGTGCTTCCTTCTTTTTGTGTTCATAGCAAGTAGTTGCATTCTTTTTATTTTGGTTCTTTAATTCTTATTTCATGAACTTTTTAAATTTCACAGTGAGGAGTTCAAGTTTACCCTCACTTAAGCTTATGCTCAAGTGGTCTTCAATAGTTCTAAGTTTGAAATCCTTCCTATTCTTTGGAAGGTTGTTCTCAAGTTCATTTTGTGTCATACAACTCATTTCATAGGTCATTAAAGACCCGATAAGTTCTTTGAGTGGAAACTTGTTTAAGTCTTTTTTCTCTTGTATGGCAGTTACTTTTGAATCCCAATTCTTATTAAGAGAACGTAAAATTTTATTTACAAGTTCAAAATCTGAAAAACTTTTGCCAAGTGCTTTTAAACCACTGATAACATCTATAAAACGGGTGTACATATCTCCAATAGTTTCGCTTGGTTTCATATGAAATAATTCAAAATCATGCATCAAAAAGTTGATTTTCAAATCTTTAACTTTGCTAGTGCCTTCATGTGTGATTTCAAGAGTATGCCAAATGTCAAAAGTTGTTTTGCAAGTAGAAACCCAATTGAATTTATTTCTGTCTAAGGCACAAAATAAAGCATTCATAGCTCTAGCATTTAAAGAAAAAGTCTTCTTCAACAAATCATTCCAATGGTTCATTGGAAGAGAAGACCTTCGAAAATTGCTTTCAATGATATTCCATAAATTCAAATCCAAAGAAAGCAAGAAAACTATCATTCGAGTTTTCCAATATATGTAGTCCGTCTCATTGAACAAGGGAGGACAAATGAGAGAAAGCCCCTTTGGAAAGCTGAAAAGAGTCATTTCTCTTGGGTGTTAAACCAAATGAGAAATGAACGTAGCTCTGATACCAACTATTAGGAACGAGTTGGCACTAAGAGGGGGGTGAATTAGTGCAGCGGTAAAATTACATCGGTTCTGAAATTCTTTCGTATGTTGAAAACCGAACTCGGAAGATAACTTGAAATCTCGTTCGTATATAAAGTGAAAGCAGTAGGCAAGTAAAGATTCTATTTGTAGTTAAAGTAATTTGCTCAAAATAAATGCAAACCGAGTTTATAGTGGTTCAGTCATCATGACCTACATCCACTCCGTCGATTCCTCTTCCGTCAAACCCACCGGCATCCACTATCGGTCTTCCTTCAATAGACGAAGACAACCACCTTTTATAGCCCTCTTCTCCTTTTCACAGGTTTAGGAGACAACCTTTACAAGCACTCACTCCTCCTAAACAAAATTCTAAACTTAAGCTAGAGGAGGGGATCTCTCAAGTGATTGCAATAGTGTTTTCCTACTTTTAAGCTCTCTATGCTTGTGTACATTAACTAGGGATGAGAGGGGTATTTATAAGCCTCAAGTTGATTCAAACTTGGAGCCTAAAAATGTCTCATCCCGGGTTTCCGGGGTCCTGGTGGTACCACCGCCTACAGCACTGACACTAGGTGGTACCACCTTCCAGTTTGGCGGTACCACTTCCCAGACTAGTAGTACCACCCCCTGACATAGTCTCGGAGATTGTGCCATGACGGTGGCACCTATTGGATCACTGTTTGGGCCTTTCACTTGGCCCAACATAGTCCATACATGGGCCCAACTGGCCCCTAATTGAGTTAGCCCAATTCTAATCTTAATTATGTGCTAACTATGAAATTTAAGACATTTACTAAGCCAAACAAGTCTGTAAGTCTAGGTTTCTTCCGCTGAGCTTCCAGCGATCTTCCGGTAAACTTTCGACGATCTCTCGACAATGTTCCAGCGGACTCCCGATAAGCTCCTAGACTTCACAATGATCTTCTTTGGCAAGCTCCTGGACTTCTCGATCAATTCTAATAGAACCTCTGACGAACGTCCAAACTTCCGACGAACACTCGAACTCAAAATGAAATCGCATTCTTGACTCCGGGACTTCATTTTACTTTATGCCTTGCTATCGTAGTTAATCCTGCACACATAAAACCTACTTCGATCTAGACAATTATTACAAAGCTTTGAATCATGTTGTCCGGCATGTCATTAGGTCATTGACTCTTTGTCCGATTCTTCATCGTATCATCCTCTCTTACGGCTTATTGCCCAATTAACTAGTTGACCTCCGCAACTCCGATATCCTTGGCGCAATATCCACTCTTCTTAGCCCGAAGCCTTCTATCGATACGTTGATCGATCCTTCGGTGTGACATCCAATCTTCTGACATGTTCCACTCCGGCCCAACATGATTCTTCCTGCTTTAATTGTTTGTCCCTGATCGAAGCTTCCTGCGTCACTCAAAATGTAAATCAAATCATAAACTCTATCAATTGGTTTCATCATCAAAATATAAGATTCAACAATTGCCTCCTTAGATGCTATAGTATATGCCTCCAAATCTATAATGTTAAGATCTCTCTTTTTTTATCTGGTTCAAAGTATGTATTAGTTAAGAGAAGTGATGGTTGAAAGGGTTGGTGGATTGGTGGATGTAGGCTGCTGTTTTAGGCTTGTTTTGTGGTTGTTTTGGGTGCAGTTTGAGGGTGTGGTTTGTGGAGTTTTAGGGCTGTGATGGTAGTGGATGAAGGTTAGGAAAAAAGTTTTAGATCTATGGTAGATGCAGCAAAGGTTTGATAAAATTCGGTGGAAGTCGCTGTAGATAGGTGTTGTCTTGTATGAGCAGAATTGTCATCGAAGAAACAACAGTTTCTCGATGAAATTTCTAGCAAAAACTAAGAGATTTGAGGAGGAAATTTGACAGCAAAATCTTGGTTTAGATAACAACAATGATGAGAAATTTAATCAAGAAAATTTTGGCTGTATAACAGCATGGAAATTGGTGCAAGTTGCGATAGCAGAATTCTCATCGAAAAATTTCAACAATTTACAATGAAAATTTACAGCAGCACAAGAATATTGTTAGAGATGAATTCCTTAATAGATCAATCTTAGATGGAAGCCAAGATGATCTATGAAGCATATAAGAAATTTTGTTAAAAAAGGATTGCAAATAGATCGGTTAAAGGTAACAATATGCGGCTAAAATTTTCTGTAGTAATCCTTCGTTCGCAAAGATGATAACTTTTTGCAACGAAAGGAATTTGCAGCACGGGATAGATAAGAAGACTTCTTCTTGGTATTTTGAATGAAAAATTGCAGCAGCAAAAGGTATTAGTGATAGGAGAATACCAGATCTCTGATGCAATTGGAGGTGACGGTAGTAAATTGATTTGATCTACAGCAGAAGATGACGATGGAGATGGCGACGTCAAGAGCAATTGTGGGAATTGCTTGGCTGGTGGTGGGCGGCAGGGATGGTAGCAAAAGTAGCAAGATCACTACTCTGATATCAGATAATAGAACCCCAGAGGAATTCTATGTAGATTGATCTTTGAGGGAGATCACTCCTTGGAACGCTATAGGGGTTCCACCCTCCTAGAAATCGGCCAAATAGTTACAATTATAGATAGATTTTATTCTCAAAGAGATGGAGGCTACATACTTATATAGGGATCCAAACCCTAGCCCTAGGGGCTGCTTCCTAAGTGAGTTATCCCTTTGCACTCAACCCTAACCAACCAACCCAGTAAAAGGGGGCGGCGGCTAGGAAGCCCAAAGGCCCAAATATAAACCATAGCCACTCTTCTTTATAGGATAGAGACGACTAGGTAGGGTTTATTATAATCTCACAAGGTTTTATTAGCTACTTCTTGGTTGAGTAGGACCCAACCTTGTTGGGGTCTTATCAAGTCCACCCTCTCCAAATCAGCCTTGTCCTCAAGGTTGATGTTTCATGAACTCAGGGAATCGGGTCTTCAACTCCTTATGTGATTCTCATGTGGCGTCTTCAAGTGGTAAATTATTCCAATACACTAGTACTTCAGTAGAGGGCCGTCGACGACGCATCACGATTTTACGGTCGAGGATGGCTTGTGGTTGGGCTTGAATATCTCCATCATCAGTGGTGTTAGGCAATTGGATCTGGGGTGACTCGTGTTCTCCCAACTTAGGCTTCAAGCATGACACGTGGAAGATAGGGTGAATTTTGGCATCCTCAGGCAATTCAAGTCTGTACGCCACGACTCCAATACGCTCTATGATCTAATAGGGCCTATAAAAATGTGGGGATAGCTTCATGGAGGCTCGTGTGTTGATGGAGAGTTGCTTGTATAGCTATAGGCAAAGATAAACCCAATCTCCTACTGAAAATTTTCTTTTGCTTCATCGTGTGTCAGCAAAGGACAAAGGCCAGTGCTTCCACTACGGCAAAGTTGGGCACGGGAAGAGGAACTACAACGAGTATCTTACAAAGAGGGTAAAACAGAAGTTTAGAGAACCTTCAAGTATATTCATGATCAATCTCTAATTGTAAGATTTTTATGATAGTGTATTGGTATTGGATATTTGTATTGCTTATCATATATGCAATTTATTGTAGATTCTGGCAAAGCCGAGGAGATTGGCGAGAGGAATATTGCATAATAGTTTATTTTATGCTAGACACTACTCAACATATCCAAGAGGAAATGAGATAAGGTGAACAGTGCATACCTGTGGCATTATAGGCTAGGTCACATCCTTGAGGGAAGGATTCAAAAGTTGTTAAAGAATGGATATCTAGATCCACTCATACATAGTGATGTATGTGGACCCATGTTTGTAACATCCCTCATTTTAAAAAAATTTGTAAGGGCTTATTTGTAATGTAAGGGCCTAAGAGTAAATATTAAAAATTTGATATGATTTATGAAAGATTCAGATTTAAAAATAAAAAAAAAAACATGGTGGACATGTGTCACTAGCTAACATAGGGTTGGTGCCACTTATGTTTGCTCTAAAGATGACACCTAGCCCATTTAATGCATGCATGACACCTCACTATTTTAGCATAAGCCAAACCTAAGTAATTTAAGGCATAATTAAGGAAAACTTTGCAGCTAATGTAACTTGAGAAGAGGAGAAGGAATTAAAGGAGAAGAGAAAGAGAAAGAATTGAAGAAGAAGAATTTTTATCTTGGCTTAAGGCTTTGCATCAGCTCCCCCACAATTGGGAATCAAACTCTTCTAAGGCAAGTTTTCTAACCCCATCCTATAGAAATCCAAATCTCTGTTTTATTTTAATGCTACAAAATTTGAAAGATTTCAGCTGAGAACAAGATGTTTCTTTCATTTTGATACAAAGCCATGAATCTGTAATTTTTCAGTAATCTGACCTCTATGCACTGTTTTGGACCTAACTTTTAGCACAAAACTCTGACTTCATTGAAACCTAATCCATTTGAAAGTAGACTCAAATATCTTTATTTTGATATATAGACTGAATGATTTAGAATTTAAATATCTACTAAGACTTCTGTTTCAATTAACCCTACAAATTCTACAAATCAAGGATTGTAATTTCTGACCTCTTGTTGCTTAACTACTTA
This sequence comes from Musa itinerans, assembly GCA_001649415.1. Classification (NCBI taxonomy): domain Eukaryota; kingdom Viridiplantae; phylum Streptophyta; class Magnoliopsida; order Zingiberales; family Musaceae; genus Musa; species Musa itinerans. The sequence continues at coordinate 22,298 of LVTN01001222.1, forward strand.
TAACTTTCTGCTGGGAACTCAGATTCATAGAAAGTATGATTTAGTGGAAATTAGAATCAAAAGATTTCTTTTATTACCTAATTTGAGATTTTTGGAGTATAATTGCAAACTGAAACATCTATTTTCATCGACCTTGTGGATTTAGTAAAACAAAGCTGATGTTTTTAGACCTTTCACTACGAAATTATTTGTAACTCCCTATTGTAAACTCCAATTATTAAAATTTTCGATTTACCTAAATTTAGATTGATGAAGCTTTTGAGTGACATCAATTTTGTATAAATTAGAGCATAATTGGTTATTCAAATAATTCATACAATGTGCCTCTCAAATTTTGCCAAAATCGAGCTTTGGTCGATTTTGGCTCCTCTTATTTCTTCTCTTTGGAAATTGATTTCGGCAAAAACCTTAACTTCAATTGAGATTTATATTATTGCCTCAAATTCCTATATACTTTTGTCCATCAATTATTTAAACACCTACAGCTATCATGTAAAGTTCATGTTTGCATCACAATGATTCAAATAGGCACATGCATTTTGTTGTTCCGCATGTATTTCCGTTATGTACCAACCTTATTGTTCACAATGCCCTTTTGTACTCCGGTGTTTGTGGGATTGTCGGGACCTTTGCCAGAAATGGTAAAGGGATTATTTGGACCTTTGCTAGAACTAGTATAGGGATTGTTTGGACCTTTGCCAGAAATGGTAAAGGGTATGTGCTTAGAGCCCGCGATGCTCTAGATTATATTTAAGATCCCACTTCACCTTCTATCTATTTGATATGATATCCAAAGCTTTGGTTATATACTTCTATGTGTGCTTTGGATAAGAATGAAATGTATGCAACGTCAAATGCGACATTTGAGCTTCTATTTCGTATTTATTCTTTGATATATTCTGAAATGCTTCTGATGCTTCCGAAACATTTCCATATGCCATTGATACGTTCCGAAGCATTTCATCCGCTATTGATATGTTCCGAACTATTTCATATGCCATTTATATCTGAAATGCTCCTTACGTCTTTGATATACTTTGAAATATACCATATGCCATGGATATGCTCCTGTTGCCAATGATATGCTCCAATTAGCCCTTACTCCATTGTTATGAACAAAATATTCTTCGAATGAAATGACATTGTAACTCTGTATTTGTCGAGTGGCTATCTTTGAACTCTTGTATCTATGCCTTGTATTTCCAAAACCTTATTTGCTCGAAACCGTTCTCTTTGCTTTGGATATGTTAGTCACTTGATAAGCTCCATGTGCTTATTGCTATATAAATTTTTTTGGATAGCTTGTCGCTCGCTAAAATGTTTAAATTGAGCTACGACAATGGAAAGCTAGAAGACTTTGGGCAAACATTTAGTGGATGATATGTTTTGTTGTATAAGTACACTTGGTTTCTAATGGAATGTTTATAATTAATTTGAACTTATGAGTTTTGTAAATGTTTGAAAAGTACATCGCATGTTAAGATTTTGGGAATGATAAGTTTAAATTGTAAAATGATATAAATATATGGTACATGTTGGTTTTGTGATTATATAGATTGTTAGGTTTATGGATTTATGATGTGTTTATGGTTTTGTTGAGTTGGCTTTGGATTTTATAAATCATTAAGTGATATGATAGTATGATTATAAACTACACAGGTTTTATGAATTGTGGATTATATAAGTGAATTTTGACTTGAGTGTTTTCTTAGTGGCCTCAAATGTGTAATTGGATCCTGGAATATATTGTTGAATTATAATATTATCAATTTTTAGTTAGGTTCACACCTCCTGAATGAGGATTAAATTCAGGGGGGCGTGACAGAGAAAAATCTCAATTTAGAAAAGAACAAAAAGTATTTTAGTGTAACATCCCTTATTTTTGAAAATTTTGTATGGGCTTATTTGTAATGTGAGGACTAAGAGTAAATATTAGAAATTTGATATGATTTATGAAAGATTCAGATTTAAAATATATATATATATGGTGGACATGTGTCACTAGCTAACATAAGGTTGGTGCCACTTATGTTTGCGATAAAGATGACACCTAGCCCATTTAATGCATGCATGACACCTCACAATTTTAGCATGAGCCAAACCTAAGTAATTTAACCCACAATTAAGAGAAACTTTGCAGCCAACGTAACTTGAGAAGAGGAGAAGGAATTGAAGGAGAAGAGAAAGAGAAAGAATTGAAGAAGAAGAATTTTTATCTTGGCTTAAGGCTTTGCATCAACTCCCCCACATTTGGTAATTGAACTCTTCTAAGGCAAGTGTTCTAACCCCATCCTATAGAAATCCAAATCTCTGTTTTGTTTTAATGCTACAAAATTTGAAAGATTTCAGCTGAGAATAAGATGTTTCTTTCGTTTTGATACAAAGCCATGAATCTGTAATTTTTCGATAATCTGACCTCTATGAACTGTTTCAAACCTAACTTTTAGCACAAAATTCTTACTTCATCTAAACCTAATCCATTTCAAAGTAGACTCAAATATCTTTATTTTGATACCTATATTGAATGATTTGGAATTTAAATACCTACTAAGACTTCTGTTTCAATTAACCCTACAGATTCTACAAATCAAAGACTATAATTTCTGAACTCTTATTGCTTAACTGCTTATAACTTTCTGCTAGGAACTCAGATTCATGAAAAGTATGATTTAGTAGAAACTAAACTCAAAAGCTTCCTCTGATTACCTAATTTGAGATTTTTGGAGTACAATTGCAAACTGAAACATCTATTTTCAACGACCTTGTGGACTTAGTAAAATAGAGCTGATATTTTTAGACCTTTCGCTACTAAATTATTTGTAACTCCCTGTTGTAAATTCTAATTATTAAAATTCTTGATTTATCTAAATCTAGATTGACGTATCTTTCGAATGACACTTATTTTGTATAAATTGGAGCATAATTGGTTATTCAAATAATTTATATAATGTGCCTCTCAAATTCTGCCAGAATCAAGCTTTGGTCGATTTCAGCTCCTCATATTTCTTCTTTTTGGAAATTGATTTCGGCAAAAACCTTTACTTCAGTTGAGGTCTACATTATTGCCTTGAATTCCTATATACTTTTGTCTTTCAATTATTTGTACACCTGCAGCTATCATGTAAAGTTCATGTTTGCATCACAATGATTCGTATAGGCACATGCATTCCGTTGTTCCGCATGTGTTTCCGATATGTACCAACCTTATTGTTCACAATGCCCTTTTGTACTTCGGTGTTTGTGGGATTGTCTGGACCTTTGCCAGAAATGGTAAAGGGTATGTGCTTAGAGCCCGCGATGCTCTAGATTATATTTGAGATCCCACTTCACCTTCTATTTGTTTGATATGATATCAAAAGCTTTAATTATATGCTTCTATGTGTGCTTTGGATAAGAATGAAATGTATGCAACGTCAAATGTGACGTTTGAGCTTCTATTTCATATTTGTTCTTTGATATATTCTGAAATGCTTCTTATGCTTCTTATTCTTCTGAAACATTTTCATATACCATGGATACATTTCGAAGCATTTCATCCGCCATTGATATGTTTCGAATTATTTCATATGTCATTGATATCTGAAATGCTCCTTACATCTTTGATATACTTTGAAATATACCATGTGCTATGGATATGCTCCGTTTGCCAATGATATGCTCCAAACTAGCCCTTACTCTATTGTAATAAACAAAACATGCTTCGAATGAAATGACATTGTAACTCTGTATTTGTCGAGTGGCTATCTTTGAACTCTTGTATCTCTACCTTATATTTTCAAAACCTTATTTGTTCAAAATCATCCTCTTTGCTTTGGATATGTTAGTCACTTGATGAGCTCTATGTGCTCACCCCGTTGCTATATAAATTTTTCAGAATAGCTTGTCGGTTGCTAAAATGTTTAAATTAAGCTACGACAGTAGAAAGCTAGAAGACTTTGGGCAAACCTTTAGTGGATGATATGTTTTGTTATATAAGTACACTCGGTTTCTAATGAAATGTTTATGGTAAATGTGAACTTATGAGTTTTGTAAATGTTTGAAAAGTACCTCTCATGTTAGGATTTTGGGAATGTTAAGTTTAAATTGTGAAATGATATAAACATATGGTACATGTTGGTTTTGTGATTGTATAGATTGCTAGGCTTATGGATTTATGATGTGTTTATGGTTTAGTTAAGTTGTCTTTGGATTTTGTGAATCATTAAGTGATATGATAGTATGATTATAAACTGCATAGGTTTTATGAATTGTGGATTATATAAGTGAATTTTGACTTGAGTGTTTTCTTAGTGGCCTCAAATGTGTGATTGGATCCTGGAATGTATTGTTGAATTATAATATTATCAATTGTTAGTTAGGTTCATGTCTCCTAAATGAGGATTAAATTCAGGGGGGCGTGACAAAGAAAAATCTCAAATTAGAAGAGAACAGAAAGTATTTTAGTGTAACATCCCTCATTTTTGAAAATTTTGTAAGGGCTTATTTGTAATGTGACTAAGAGTAAATATTAAAAAAATAATATGATTTATAAAAGATTCAGATTTTAAAAAAAAAATATATGGTGGACATGTGTCACTAGCTAACATAAGGTTGGTGCCACTTATGTTTGCTCTAAAGATGACACCTAGCCCATTTAATGCATGCATGACACCTCACTATTTTAGCAT